>JAJAGP010001777.1:16466-74793 GCA_025084515.1 Ancistrus triradiatus | reverse complement strand
CCAGTTGTCAATGAGTTGTATTATCTGCTGGCTGACTATCACTTCAAGAACAAAGAACAGGCCAAAGCCATTAAGTTTTACATGCATGACATCTGCGTGTGCCCCAACAGGTCAGTCCGAGTTAGGTCAGAAGTTAAGTCATTGTTTGGTTTTCAGTATGTATGCTGAAATGTACAAAATAACGCTGGTTAACAAAGATTTTGTAAGGCACACCACAGAACAAAAATGTCACAAAGTATATTCATTGAAATGTATTACAAATCTAGTGTCAATTTTCTTAATTTACTTACTCGGTGTGAAGTCTGGGCCTGTTTAGTTGAACACAAAGCTGATATCTTACTGCCCTCTAGTGGAAGATAATGTAATTGTTCTGCCTGTCACTACACGCTGCTGGCTTTGAGTACCAATCAGGAGAATTTGGATAATCACGGCACACCTGATGATTTCTCATGGCACACTTATTTTCCGCGGCATAGTGGTTGGGAAACACTGGCATAGAATAACGTAAAAATATGCATATCGGCATTATTTAGTCCAGTACACAGTGACTGTAGGGTCTTTTGTCTTTGGCGGGAAATCTCTACTACTGATGAACCTGTGATCCAAAAGGAAAGTAATCGTGTTTGTGTATTTAAATAAGTAAAATGCTTAACAAAATAATGATTACTTTCCCATTGGAAGACATTCATAATTTCAGCAGTAGAGATTAGTTGTGATCAGTAGTAATTGAGAAGTTTGATGTTCCTAGGTCACTGCTTCGGTACGTTTAAGCTTTTTGCTAATAATGGGTTTAAATGGGAAGAAAAATGCTTAACATAAATTCTATTGAAATATATTTGAAATATGGACTTTGGTAGCTTACCTTACTGGTAGCTTAGTGGTTAAGGTACTGGACTATGGACCAGAAGGTCCAGGGTTCAAATCCCACCTCTTCTAACCATTTTGGAATGGAAACTTGTAATCAATAAGTGGAATCGGAATTGATAAAATGCAAACGATACCCAACTCTGTCAAGCTGCCAACTCTACAGATGTTTTTCAGCTCAGTGTCAAGAGTGTGTAAAACCAAACCATGTTCACACAACAGAAATTACTCCCCTATGAATTTGAAATCGCTTCATCTTTAGTTGTTTGTGAGCTTTAAGCCATGACTCCTTGAACCCAGGTTTGACTCGTGGGCTGGCATGGCTTTGGCTCGAGCGTCTCGCATCCAGGACAAGCTGAACTCCAACGAGCTGAAGAACGACGGACCTGTTTGGAAACACTCGCTCGCCGTGCTGACCTGCTTCAAGCGGGCGCTGGAGATCGACAGCTCCAACCTGAGCCTGTGGATTGAGTACGGTACCATGTCCTACGCCCTGCACTCGTTTGCCTCCAGACAGCTCAAGCAGTGGAGGAACGAGATGCCCCCAGAGCTGGCCAAACCGGTATGTGTTATGGCATTTATTTGTAATGAATTTCTATACAGTGGTACCTCGGTTCTGGCCATTAATTCGTTCCAGAAGGCTTATCAAGAACCGAAAATGAGTACTGAGCAAAGTCTTCCCAAAAGGAATAATGTAAATTGAATGATTCGGTTCCAGACCCCCAGAAAATCCACACTGTATGAGGCATTATATGCATTAATGGAGTTGTATTGTACAGGTGCTTCCTGATTTATGAAGGGAATATGTTCTGACAAATTCATCATAAGTTAAATACAGTGGTGTGAAAAAGTGTTTGCCCCCTTCCTGATTTCCTATTTCTTTGCATGTTTGTCACACTTGATGTTTGTTTCGGAACATCAAACCAATTTAAATATTAGTCAAAGACAACACAAGTAAGCACAAAATGCAGTTTTTAAATTAAGGTGTTTATTATTAGGGGAGAAAAAAAATCCAAACCTACATGGCCCTGTGTGAAAAAGCGATTGTGATTGTCAGTCTGGAAAGGGTTATAAAGTCGTTTCTAAAGCTTTGGGACTCCAGCGAACCACAGTGAGAGCCATTATCCACAAATGGCGAAGACATGGAACAGTGGTGAACCTTCGCAGGAGTGGCCGGTCGACCAAAATTACCCCAAGAGCACAGAGACGACTCATCCAAGAGGTCCCAAAAGACCCCACAACAACATCCAAAGAACTGCAGGGCCTCACTTGCCTCATTTAAGGTCAGTGTTCATGCCTCCACCATAAGAAAGAGACTGGGCAAAAAATGGCCTACATGGCAGAGTTCCAAGACCAAAACCACTGCTGAGCAAAACGAACATTTAAGCCTCGTCTCGATTTTTCCAGAACACTCTGATGATCCCTAGACTTTTGGGAAAACATTCTGTGGACTGACGAGACAAAAGTTGAACTCTTTGGAAGATATGTGTCACATTACATCTGGAGTAAAAGTAACACAGCATTTCAGAAAAAGAACATCATAGCAGCAGTAAAATATGGTGGTGGTAGTGTGATGGTCTGGGGCTGTTTTGCTGCTTCAGGACCTGGAAGACTTGCTGTGATAAACAGAACTATGAATTCTGCTGTCTACCAAAAAATCCTGAAGGAGAATGTCCGGCCATCTGTTGGTGACCTCAAGCTGAAAGGAACTTGGGTTCTGCAGCAGAACAATGATCCAAAACACACCAGCAAGTCCAGCTCTGAATGGCTGAAGAAAAACAAAATGAAGACTTTGGAGTGGCCTAGTCAAAGTCCTGACCTGAATCCTATTAAGATGCTGTGGCATGACCTTAAAAAGGCCGTTCATGCTGGAAATTCCTCCAATGTGGCTGAATTACAACAATTCTGCTAAGATGAGTGGCCAAAATTCCTCCAACGCTGTGAAAAACTCATTGCAAGTTATCGCAAATGCTTGGTTGCAGTTGTTGCTGCTAAGGGCGGCCCAACCAGTTATTAGGTTTAGGGGGCAATCACTTTTTTATACAGGGCCATGTAGGTGTGCAAAAAATAGGAAATCAGGAAGGGGGCAAACACTTTTCCACACCACTGTATATCATGAACTGATAAGTTTAATGTAGTTGGAGTCTACTTTATTGCTTAAAACGTTAACCTGCAGTTGGCCAAAATCATTAACACAAAGCTTATTTTCTAATAAAGTGTTGAAAATCTCATGTAATTTAGTTGAGTAATGGGTTGAAAGTGAAAAGTAAAGGCAAAACACTTACTCTATTTGTGAACTCCTAGTGAATGCTAACTGCTCAGCCTGATCCCGATCAGTCCTTGATTTCCTTTCAGTTGGCTGTAATCACCACTGTTTTTAGGACCCATGGTGACTTTTTTACACTAAGAATACAGTACTGTAGATATAAAAATAAAGAGAAACACGATAAACACATCTGAGAAAGAGCTATTGTGAGACTGAATGACTGTGTACTGAATCGTGAATCGAGTTTCAGCTGGAACGACGCGGCTCGAAGTGTGCCGAGTACTGAGCAAACAGAGAACCGAGACATTTTTCTAGGCAAAATGCGTCCAGAACCGAATTCGCCGAGTTTCCAGGTGGTCGAGAACCGAGGTACCACTGTACATTCCTTTGGCTAAGCAGGCAGGATATTGACTGTGTCTGCAGATTGAAGAGCGCAGGGACTCGATGCTGGAGACGGCTTATAAGTGCTTCCAGAGCGCTTCCACATGTGGGGGGAGCTGTAACGAAGAAGAGTGGTTAATACACTACATGCTGGGAAAGATCTCAGAGAAGCGCAAGCTGCCTCCTGAAGACTACCTGAAGCTCTACAAACAGGTGACCTACTGCATATTATACCACAGTTAGTTCCGACCCCGCAATCTGATTGGCTGAGAGACGTTTTTCCCATGACATCATTGCTGATAATGCCCTTCTGCTCTAAGTATTACTCTTTATGTAGTATGTCTCTTTTTTTTTTTCTCCACCCACCAGTCTGCCCATTATCTCCATGAGGAGGCTGCTAGGTATCCCCGAAAAATCCATTACCAGAACCCACCTGACCTGGCCATGGAAGCACTAGAAGTAAGCAGAATAATACTCTGAAGCATCTCCATGAGGCTCCTAAACGCAAGTCCTCCAAACGCTTCTTTGTCTGTCTGTTCTATCGCAGCTGTTCTTCCGTACGGCCGCTACGATTTTTTAAGTTGCTGGAGAATGAGAAGATTGCAGAGGAGTCGGAGCAGCAAAAGGCGATTCTGGACCCTATGAGCTGTTTTTTAATAAGCTGGCTGAGGCTGCAGCTGGTCCTTTTGCCCGTGGAGAGGAGAAGAGCGTGCCCAGAACCCAGTGTGACAAGTACGTTGGACTTTTGGTTTGTAGGCCCCCCAAAAATCCCTTATAAGCCAGTGTGTTTACAAATCAAACAATATTTTTAACAGTAATTATGTAGGAAATGAAAAATAAGGTATTTTAGGGAACCGGTAAGTTTGGGACACGGCTGCTTTTCATGCAATTTTCTTTATCTTTAGATGCTTTATTCACCCTACAGTCGCATAAAGCCTTGATGCAACTAAACTAGTTTTCTGGCTCAATGAAGCATTTTATTTTCCGATGTCAATCTACAGTGCTGTTAAGTGGCAATTTCTTCCCTAATGATTGCCTATGATTATTATCCGCAGCAGAGGTAGCACATTGGGGGCCTTTCTGTCCTCATGAAAAAAGGCATCACTGTATCTTGATGGGTTTGGTCCACTGCACTTGTTTGAGACATTGAACATTATGCTTGTCTTGCTGAACATTTGCCTTCGTTTTACATAAATTAAATTCCAGATAGTCCCTGATTTCCATGTGGATACGTTTCCGACAATCCCATCGCAAGTCATAAACAGCGGAAGTTTAATATATGGCTGTGTATAATGTAGTCGTAGCGTAGCCCCTGCATTAAAACATGCTTAAAAACATCTGTAATATATATTTAGTTTGTGAGTCATGCTGATGTCGGTGGTGGTGGGTTAGCGTGCCATGGTGCGGGTATGATTGGATCAGACCTGAGTAGTGGCTGCTGGAGTTTTTTAGTCAGTGTTCATTCACTGTGCACTCTTACACCACCTATCTTATTGCTGTAAAGTCAGACACAGCAGCTCATCTGTTGCTGCACAGTTGCATTGGTCACGTTCTAGATATTTTCACGGATGTTCTGATCCTGTGCCAATATCTCACGTTAAAGCACTCCCTGGAGTGTATTTAGTGCTTCAATACGGTACAGTGGGGCAAAAAAGTATTTAGTCAGCCACTGATGTGCAAGTTCTCCTACTTAGAAAAGATGAGAGAGGTCTGTAATTTTTCATCATAGGTTACACTTCAAATTATGAGAGACACTAAGAAAAAAAAATCCAGGAAATCACATTGTAGGATTTCTAAAGAATTTAATTGTAAATCATGGTGGAAAATAAGTACATTTCCTGTAAGTCTTCACCAGGTTTTTGCACACACTGTAAAGCTGGTATTTTGGGACCATTCCTCCCATGCAGATCGTCTCCTTCTAGATCAGTGATGTTTTGGGGCAACACGGGACTTTGGGGCAACTCCTCCACAAATTCCTATGGGGGCTGAGGTCTGGAGACTGACTAGCCACTCCAGGACCTTGAAATGCTTTTTTACGGAGCCCCACTCCTTTGTTTGCCCGAGCGGTGTGTGTTGGGATCATTGTCATGCCTGGAAGGCCCAGCCACGTTCCATCTTCAATGCTTTCCCCACTGATGGAAGGAGGTTTTTGACTTAATCTCATGATACAATGGCCCCGTTTCATTCTTCCCTTAACACGGATCAGTCGTACTGTCCCCTCTGCCAGAAAAACAGCCCCAAAGCATGACATTTCCACCCTCAGTAGATAATGGTGTTCTTGGCTGCAACTCCGAATTCTTCCTTCTTCCTCCAAACACAGCGAGTTGAGGTTTTACCAAAAAGTTCTATTTTGTTTTCATCTGACCACGATGATATCTCCCAATCCTCTTCTGGATCATCCATATGCTCTCTGGCAAAAACTTCAGATGGACCTGGACATGTACTGGCTTAAGCAGGGGAACACGCCTGGCACTGCTGGATCTGAGTCCCTCTCGACTTAGTGTGTTACTGATGGTAGCCTTTGGTTACTTTGGTTCCCAGCTCTCTGCAGGTCATTCATCAGGTTCCTCCGTGTAGTTCTGGGATTTTTGCTCACCGTTCTCATGATCATTTTGACCCACGGGATGAGATCTTGTCAATGGAGCCCCAGATCGAGGGAGATTATCAGTGGTCTTGTATGTCCGTTCCATTTTCTCTCTTACAATTGCTCACACAGTTTGATTTATTCACACCAACCTGCTGGCCTATTGTAAGATTCACTCTTCCCAGCCTGGTGGGTTCAGGTCTAATTTAACAATCTTCTTCCTGGTGGTCCTTCAGCAGCTCTTTGGTCTTGGCCATGGTTGAGTTTGGAGTCTGACTGTTTGAGGCTGTGGACAGGTGTCTTTTATAACAGATAACGAGGTCAAACAGTGCCATTAATCCAGGTAACGAGTGGAAGGACAGAAGAGCTTCTTAAAGAAGTAGTTACAGGTTTGTGAGAGCCAGATATCTTGCTTGTTTGTGGGTGGACCAAATACTTACTTACTTCCCACCATGATATTACAATTAAAATTCTTTAAAAACTCCCACAATGTGATTTCCTGGATATTTTCCTCATTTTGTCTCTCATAGTTGAAGTGTAGCTATGATGAAAACTACAGACCCCTCTTCATCTTTCTAAGTAGGAGACTTGCAACAATCATGGCTGACTAAATACTTTTTTGCCCCACTGTATATGGGTAAACTCCACGCTTTTATAAATCAGCTTAAGAGCAATTTGTCGGAACGTATCCCCATCGTAAATCAGAGACTACCTGTACCTGAAGTTTTCAGTAGGGTGTCCACTTTTTTTTGACTGGAACTGCTAGTGAATGCTTGTTTGGGTCTCTGGTGATTCATACTGCAGCAGGTTAATGGGCCCAAAAGAAACCTCAAAGCTTTGCAACACTGCCTGAAGGCCAAAACATCGAGGCGTGCTTGCTGACTGTCATGGACTTTTCTTTCCACCGTCACCCAGTGGAGGGTTTTTTGGATTATATCCACCTTCATTTGTAACTGTTTTTTCTCCACTCTAATACCGAGCAAATCCCTTGTCGTGTCTCTCAGGAAGAAGCATATCCGTCGCTGAACGATGACGACTCACACTCCTCATCAGCCGTGACGTCGGCGGCGGCGGTGCCCTCGACAGCGAGTGCCCCGCCCGTGATGACGTCGTTGCCCGGCGACGGCGCGGCAGGTGTGACTTCCCCTCCGTGCGCGGTCACTCTCCGATCGACCACGATTACGTCAAACGTAAAAAAGCTGCAGCAGAGGTCAGGGGCAGCCGCAGGACGGTACAGTACACCTGGCCTGTAGTATATGCTCACTCACACACTCACTCACCGTGGGCTGTCCACCATGAAGGCTAACCCTCACTCGGGGGTTCAGCCATTGGCTTATAAACTATGACTCCTCCCACCCCCGCTCTTGCCATCTTCACCAGGGCCCCAAGGAACATTCGGTGACCGGCGGACAGAGCTAGCAGGGTCCACCATCGTAATATGTTTTTTCAGTAACGCTATAGGAGGAAGTGAGGTGTGGGCTTGTCGGTGGTCAGATTTACAGGAACCAGGAGTGGAACATTAAGAATCACTGAGGTGTGAGTTCTCTGTATGGCTAAATATTACCCTGATAAGTACAATAAGGCACTGAATGTGTAGTGACGCACAGAAATCCAAACGTTTGGCCAAAACAGAACACAAGTGAGAAGCCCAGTCGATCACAGCTTTCTAATTTTTGCTAACATTAAAATTATATACAAGTCTTAGATCAGTTTGATGCTTAGATCATTAGATCTGTTCGTCTGTCCCATCTTCCACCTCTGGTTCCAGATCTGATTTGCCAGCGTATTAATACCTCTTACCTGTCCTGCATTTCCAGTCACATTCTCTGCTGATTAAATGCCTCGTCTGATGCGGCCGCATGCTTTCATAGGTAGCACAGTTGATCAAGCCTTCGTTCCCTGAGCTGCGTTTGTTTCATATTTATGTTCGTCTCTGGTTAAACCTTTTATTTATTAACTATTTTTCTCCCCTTCTGTTGTATTTGTATCTGTTCAAAACTTTGTCTCTCTTTTATTAATTATTGGTTCTTTTTATCTGTTCCTTTGAATTTGTATCCTTGAAACTTTTTTTCTTATTTATCTTAACAAAGTGTTTTTCTCTCCTCCTTTATATCTGTTTCCGGTTTATACTTTTTTTTTCGTATGTTTTTTATTGTAATGAATTATTCTTTTTTTTTCCTTTCCTCCTTTTGTATTGAAACTCTTTTTTTTTATTTTTATTTTTTTTTTTTATTATTGATTCTTTTTATCCCCTCCTCTGTATCTGTATCCAGTCAAAATATTTCTTCTTTTTCTTTTTTTTTTTTTATTAACTAATCATGTTTCTCTCTTCCTTTGTATCTGTATCCAGTTGAAACTTTTTTTTTTCTTGTTATTTATATTAACAAATAATTTTTTTCTCCTCCTTTATATATGTATTTGGTTTATTTTTTATTTTTTTCTCAGTTTGAATATTTTTTTTTTATTAATTATTTTTCTTTTTCTCATCTCCTTTTGTGTCTGTATTTGTTCGCAAGTTTCTCTTTTTTAAATTTAATTATTGATTCTTTTTATCCCCTTCTTTGTATCTGTATCCAGTTGAAACTTTTTTCCTTGTTATTTATTATAACAAATAATTTTTCTCTCCTCCTTTGCATCTATATCTGGTTTATACTTTTTTTTTTTTTTTCTCGTTTTTAAGCAATTTTTTAAAATGAATTTTTTTTTCTCCACTCCTTTTGTATCTGTTTTTGAAACTTTTTGTTTGTTTTTTTTTTAGTTATGATTAATTATTGATTCTTTTATCTGTTCTTTGTGTCTGTATCCAGTCAAAAATTTTCTTGTTTTCTTTTTTTTTTTTTTAATTAATTACTAATCATGTTTCTCCTCCTTTTATATCGGTAATCGGTTATACTTTTTTTCTGTTTAACTTTTTTTTTTTTTTTTTTTTTATATATATGAATTATTCTTTTTTTTTTTTTTTTTTTTCTCTCTCCCCTTCTTTTTGTAATCTGTATCTGTTTGAAACTTTTTTTTTTTTTTTTTTTTTTTTTTTTTTAATTATATTGATTCTTTTTATCCCTTTCTTGTATCTGTATCCAGTCAAAAAAAAAATTTTTTTTTTCTTTTTTTTAAATGAACTAATCATGTTTCTCTCTTCCTTTGTATTTGTATCCAGTTGAAACTTTTTTTTCTTGTTATTTATATTAACAAATTGTTTTTCTTTCCTCCTTTATATATGTATTCGGTTTATATATATATTTTTCTCAGTTTAAATATTTTTTTTAATAAATTTTTTTTTTTTTTTCCTCATCTCCTTTCGTGTCTGTATCTGTTCGAAAGTTTATCTTTTTTAAATTTAATTATTGATTCTTTTTATCCCCTTCTTTGTGTCTGTATCCAGTTGAAACTTTTTTTCCTTGTTATATATTATAACAAATAATTTTTCTCTCCTCCTTTGCATCTGTATCTGGTTTATACTTTTTTTTTCTCGTTTTTAAGCAATTTTTTTTAAATGAATTATTTTTTTTTCTCCACTCCTTTTGTATCTGTTTGACACTTTTTTTTTTTTTTTAGTTATGATTAATTATTGACTCTTTTTTTTTTTTATCCCCACCTTTGTATCTGTCTTAAATTAACAAATTATTTTTCTCTTCTCTTTTGTCTGTATCCAGTTAACTTTTTTTCTCATTTAATTTTTTTTTAATTAACAAATTCATTATTTTTTTTTCCCCTCTTCTGTATCTGTTTTCAGTTCACTTTTTTTTTTTTTTTTTTTTTTGTTAACAAATACATTATTTTCTCTCCTCATCTGAAAGTGTCTCCAGCTGAAACATTTTTCCCATTTATTTTTTTTTTCCCTCCATTGTCTGTTATGTATTTGCGTTCGTCTTTGGTAGAACCCTTTTTTTTCTGTCTCTTTTTCCTTCTTTCATATCTGGGTTTGTCTCCAGTACACTTTCTTTTCTATGTTTTTCCTTTTGTATCTGCTTTAATCTCTGTTCGGGTCTGGTTTTACTCTTTCTTCCTCTCGCTTATCTTTTTTGTCTTATCTTATTCTATTTTGTCTTTGGTCTGACCTTTTTTCTTGTGTTTTTCCAGTTTCATGTCTATGTTCGCATCTGCTCAACCCTGTTATCTGTCTTTTTTGTTTTGTTTTTTTAATCTTTCATATCTGCTTTCATCTCCAGTCGAACCTTTTCTCTTTTGTTTCCAGGTTTTTTTCCTGTAGACCTTTTTCTTTCCCCATCTTTTTGTTTCTTTTCGGTGCCATTTTGGACCAAACCTTTTTACTTACTAATATTCTGGCATTGTTCTTTTTGCTTAATTACATGCCTTTCAAACAGCAGCAGCTTGTGGTTGCTTCAGTGATACTGCAGTAGTCTAATATTCTGGCCCCTTGCTTTGGAGACATGGATTTGAGTCGTGGCTGTGCCTCTGGCCTAGACTAGCGCTTCACAGACCCAGTTGGCCGTGTCTGAGGAAGGGAAGGCCAGGAGAGGGACTGAAGCCCAGGTAGATATGGCTGGCATTGCATGTTCCTCCATGTGAGCTCATTCTCTGAGGAGAAATTGGTCCCTCACTAGCAAAATGAAGCAGTCTGTGCACGGGAGTGCATGGAGGCACTGGTTGGCCTGTGGCCCACCTCCCACAGTGTAGGAGTTGTTAGGAAAAAGGGAGGGAAAAAGTAGGATCAGTTTTGATGAACCATCTGTGTCAAACATGTCCCATCACGTTTAACCACTATTACTTGTTCTAATTCTGTGTGCTTGTCTCCAATACATTTTTGCACTATTAGCACATTTTCCTTTACATGCTAACCTGGATGGTAACCCTCTTCTCAGAGCCAGAGTATGACTTGTAAAAACATCCACCTATACCCAGTGTAACAGGAAATTCCCACATCTAATTAACCCAATTAAAATGGGATCGGTTCTGGCAAAGGGTCACCGGTTTCCTAACCTCGCGTCAGCGTTTGGACTCGGTGTCTGTAGAACGGGAATTTGTGATGCACCATGTGGTTCTGGTTAAACAGTTGTTGGCAAGAGTAACAGGGACGCGATTATGATGTCAATTGTCATTCCATTCATTCAGTTCCATTTTTGGGTTGGCATTTCTAGCCTCAGGCATTTATTTGCCCTGGGTTTGTAGGCCAGATTGAATAGAGGATTGATGGAAAATCTTTTGTAGCGTTCTGTTTTTGGTCAGATCGAGGCATTGCTGGTTAATCTGTGTCAGAGTACATGCTTGACCTAGTTACTGAAATGAAATTCTGTGAGCTCGTCTCTCTGGAATGCTTCAGGTTTGAGGACTAGAAACATGAGTGGCAGTGACTTCTGATATTAACGGTGCCATTTAATGAGGGATGTGCTGAGCTTTATTAGAATTACGCACATGTAATTCTAATAATTAATCTAATGTAATCTACTAATCAAACCACCTGGTCCGCGGCGATGTTTAGGTAGGTGGCACGTGTGAAATTGGCATGAATGCTCGACCCAGAGCACACATACAGTACTGTGCAAAAGTCTTAAGCCACCATTAGATTTGTTGTTTTAGCAATGCTATGATGACCATATGTGCCGACAGTTGAATTTATTAAAATACTTCCACTGATCTTCATTCCAGTCTTTGTGCACTTTACCATATTTTAGCCTTTTCACCTTGTTCCCCTTCCAAACGGGTTTCTTGGCTGCTACTCTTCTAAAAAAGACCGGACTCTAGAAGAGTCAACTTGGAATCCCGATGAAGCTGCCAGATGTGAAATACTTTCCACTGTAGCCTATAGAAGCTGATTTTTCTTGTATATTCTGGTTGTATTCTAATAGAGACTGAGAAATAATCCTATATGGTCATTGCCATTGATAAAACAATGGTCTGTCTAATCGAATGGTGGCCTAAGATTGAGACAGGAAGCAGAGCTGGAGGTGGCAGAACTTAAGATGTTGAGGTTCTCTTTAGGAGTGTCTAGGGTGGACAGGATTAGGAATGAGATCATCAGAAGGACAGCACAGGTTGGAAAATTGGGAGACAAAATTCGAGAGGGAAGACTGAGATGGTTTGGACATGTGCAGAGGAGGGATAGTGGATATATTATGGGTGGGTTAATGTTGGAGATGGAGCTGCCAGGCAAGAGACGGAGAGGAAGACCAAAGAGGAGTTATATGGTTGTGGTAAATGAAGATATGCAGGGAGTTGGGGTGAGAGTAGAGGACATGGAGGACAGGGTGAGGTGGAAACCTTTAACTCGCTGTGGTGACCCCTGATAAAGGGAGAAGCCGAAAGAAGAAGACGACGACTGTACCTCGTTTGTACCTGGCCCGGATTATGCGGCGTAAACAAACGGAACTTATCGGACCATGAATCCTTGCTTTTGCTGGTAGACTGGGTTAGCATGGTTAGCACTCAGTTCTGTCTGAGGATTTTCTGTAGTTTTACATCTACAGTATTCTTAGTGCAAGTAAGTCCCCATGGGTCCTGAACTGGTTAGTAATGACAGCCAACCAAAAGGATGCATGTAACTTATTATGGATTTGTTGGAATGTAACCCCATTGTAAATCAAGGAGATTTACAATACAACTCCATTAATGCAATGCCTTATACATTAATGCCTGGGGGTCTGAAACTGATTAATTAAATTTACATTATTACTTATGGGAAAAATTGCGTAGCAGTCACGGACAGGATTTCTTGCTCTAAGCCCCAAAAGTGCAGATACAACACCGAGTTTAATCGAATGCAAATCAAGAAAATCAGTCATGTTAATTTTAGTCTGGCTCTCCAAATATAGCATCTGGAGTTGTTTTAGCGTTCTATACGTCATTCAGTAATTGAGGATGTACGCCGAGGAGCGTTAAGCGTTATGAGCTGCACCTAGGCTAGTGTTAAGCTGTGGGCCCTGCAGCTGTGTTGCCATGTTCCCGTTGTTCCTTCTCAGGCTCCTTTGCTCCCTGCTGCCTACCTGCCTGCTCCCTCTCTGCCTGCCTCTGTCCTGCTTTGCACCTGCTGCTTCTTATGTTCTGCATGATGGGATGGGGAATTCGGTCTGGACATGAAAGTATCTCCTTAACATCCCACAGTGCACTCCGCTCTGCTGCGTCTGCCAAACGACATCAGGGTCATTCGTGGCTCACTTGCACTGGGGAGGATGGTGACAAAAACTATTTTGGTACAGGTTCAAAAATGGTTGGTGTGTGGGTTTGTTCGGGGTTCATCTATGTGTGAGTTTGTTTAAGTATCGGGTGAGTATTTGGGATGTTTCATGTGCAAATTTCAAACTCTCCTCCAGTCCAGCCCGGGAATAAAATGCGTCCGATCTTACACCTACTTGCAGGTAAAATCAAAATTGAATGATCTGATTTGAAGTATTTTCCAGTGTTTTCTAAAGCCGTGGTCTTCTTACAGCGACCTTCTCCCACGACCATGATTACTGCGGGTCAGGGTCTGCGTCTGCTTTACGAGCGACACCTGTGTATGGTACAAACTACAGACACCTTCCTCCGGTCCAAGAGGGCTAACTGGCTTCTGCTCTCTTTATGGCTGTGGTAGAGAATCAGTATCCAGGCTTTTTTTTTCCTCAACCAAGGAGTGGCTGCATATTGGTTTAATAACCACTGGTTACCTGAAATCACCCCAATGAGTATTGGATGTTTGATTATGAACACACACCAAATTCAACTCAGCGTTCACTAGTGTTGCTAATCAGCCAAGATATGTTTGGTGTTTTGTACTAAATCTACAAGAAAAGCAACTTTGAGCAGTTGAGGATTAAGTAAAGCTTTAACCCCACTTACCACGGCCAGGGTTGCAAGTGTAACCCAGGCTTTATTGTCCGTCGCTGGTATCTGTGGAAACCCCATGTTGCAAACCTGGCCTGGAATTTGAACCCAAGAACTACTGTTAAGCTAGCTCTTGCCTCTGAGCCACAAGAACTACTTCATGAATAAGTCCAGAGCCTTTACCAGCTATTCCTGGTGGCCGCAACTGGAAACAGACTATTTTTTAGAATATAGCTGCTAAATGTTCCTAAAGTATAACCACATAATTAGATGAACATATCTATAGCCCATCCTCAAACTATAATTGGAACTCTTGTCAATGCTGCCTTTTAGAAACTTGTATCATAGACCATTGTGAGAAGATCTGTAGCATGGTGTAAGGAACACACAACCTGGACCTCTGAGCAATTGAAATGAAGCAAAATTATCTTATAGTCAAGTTCTACCACATGTTCTACGTTTGGACAGATTTATAGGTTTGCCAAAAGACTTAGACCACCACAAAGCTTAAGCTTTTCACTCAAATTCTTGATCATACATGATTTGAAATTAATTGTATTAAATTCAAACCAAATGCAAAACAGAAGCGTTTTCACTAGTGGTCTTGGACATGGCTCCCACTGTATGTAGGAGGAAGCCTTCAATTATTCAGGTGGTCATGTAAGCACCATAGTCTGATTGCCTAGATGGGATTATTATGAAATCTGAGAGAGCTGTTTTTTTTTTTATCTCAGTAATCCAATTTCTCTTAGAGTGTTGCCATGTCCTCTTATTCTTTTGGACCTTTTTCCATTGCCCTGTTGTCTTATTTTTCTTGTGGGATCTGGCAACCCCTGAATTAACCTACCAAACACTTTTGTGGAGACTCTGGAAGGCAGTATATGCTTGAGCAAATGTAGAATTTTATCATTTCATTTTTAAAGGTTGAAGTTTGTCACATGCTTCAGTGAGGTTATTGGCTGGTTGCAAAGTAGAAATCCGATTATTTCCTGAGCCAAATAAACCAGGATCTTGCACGTAAACTTGATTGGAATACTGACAAATTCTGATTTCCTGCAGTTGTTGTAAATGCACTCTGTTAAGTACAATGGGGGATCCAGAAAAACCATCTTATGGAAACCATTAGGTCCAAAGTGTGCTTTATGGCTGTACTGTATAACAGCTATCAAATATGAGGCAGCTCAAAAATGCCAGCACAGTTTCCCAATGATTTCAGGATAATACCCAATTATTCATTCCTTTTCTTAATAGCTCAATCCTGGACGTTGTCGCAGGAGAACCGGTGCCTAGCCTGCGGCATAGGGGCGCAAGGCAGGAACAAACCTAGATAGGGCGCCAATCTATCACAGAATACCCAATTATATACTGGTAAAATGACTCGAGGTTAGAGCAGGATAAGATCAAGGCCTTTCCATGACCTCCCAAAATTTAACCTCATTGATCTCATATGGGAAGTAATTCAGAGCTCCGAACATGTCTTGGCAGATTGACAGCATGAAGTGGAAAAACTTGGATGGTTCAGCTTCAACGAATATTTAAAGATTCAAATTACGTATGATGAAGCTTCTATTTGTGTACATTTTGTAATGAAATCTGTTAGCTACTCTTTGGTGAGTGTTCTCTGCCACGTTTACACGAATCCTCTGTTTTGATCAGTAACCTTGTAAACATTGTACCATTCAGCAACTGTGGTTGCTGAGTGAAAGCAAGTTCTTCTGTACTTCACTCTGGGAAGTTGGAAACTTATTAATCTAGTCAGATTTTTTTTTTTCCTATGGGCAAATATCCTTCCAGCTTTTACTATTCAGCCTAATAAAACCCTGTCCTACTTAATTGTACTAAATTTTATTAAAAGTCAGCATTTATGGTTCTGCTGAGGCTTTTTTTTGTTTTTTGTTTTTTTTACCCCATGCATTCCTAATGGGTCATTTATTCTTGCTGGACCGTCATGGGCTCCATTAGCATTTGCAGATGTGCTGACAAATGCCCAGCCTCCCTAGCTTATTTCTGACTTGTTAGACTATTAGCATGCCATGGGACTTTCTTGATTGTTTTACAGTCAGCACAATGAGGTGGGGGAAAAGTTATCCCAGAAACACAAACCTTATTTTCTTTTTTTTTAATGACTGGGGTCTTTTACTATCAATTGATGTTTATAATATGGGGAATTTCCATATTTCTTCCAAAGATTTGTGATACTTTCCATCCCTGAGCTTTTTTTTGTCTAAGATGCTTGTGTAATCACTCATGGATTGGACTTATCAGCCTGGTTTTCTGGACCTCCATAATGATTTTCCAGCCACATGGTGCTGGTGAAGGTGCTGGTGCCTAAGTCTGAGAACGACTGTGCTGTCATATTGGAAAAGAAGCGGTTCAAAACAGCTGGTTTACTTGTCATTAAAATATAACATTTTTGTTGTTAGCCTTGATCATGTGTCCATGGTTCCCAACCTGAGGTTCTCTCCAACCCCCTTTTGGGGGACGTCAAACATCACAGAGGGTGCGCAAGGCTTTGTCTTCCCTGAGGTGGTTTGAGTTTGTCAAAATACAATTTGTGGATGTTAAATACATTTACAGCATTTAGCAGACGCCCTTATCCAGAGGGACTTACAATTGATACAGTCTTACAATCCAAGCAATTGTGGGTTAAGGGTCTTGCTCAAGGACCCAACAGTGGCAGCTTGGCAGAGGTGGGATTTGAATCCTGGACCTTCTGGTCCATAGTCCATTACCTTATGCACTAGGCTACCACAGTCCCACAAGCAAGAATTCTACCACTGAACCACCAATGCTTAATAAATAAATAAAACTGAAATGACACACACCTTGGGAAAAAATTAATATAAAATTACTGTACTTAAAAAGATATTTAATAAGCTTATGTTTGATTTTTAGCTAAATGTTTAGCTATCTTGAAAAGAGAACATGAAATGAGGAGCCAAAATGAAGAAAGAAAGGGAAAAAAAAAAGCTATATAAGGAACCCACGATAAAAGGCATAAGCTGTATTTTGTTCATTTTTGCCAATAAAGATTTGCAATGAATCACTTTACGCTTTTGGTCTCTGTGTGGGACCAGCTTTTCTTAGATACTCGTATGGGGGACTCCAAGGAAAACTGGTTGGGAACCACTGATCTGCGTGATAAACAAAGGCATTTTAAACATAAAACTGGTTCTACCATCCATTTTTCGCACTGTGTGTGTATTCGGGTCTCACGATTGTTCTTAATGCGACCTGGTTCTTCGGCCCAGCACCAGCTCTGGCACTAGTGTACGTTTTCTCCGTGGAAAATCAGCCCTATGACGTCTATTGTGGATTAGTGATTCATCTAAACTTTTATTAATCATTTCAACTCATATTGGCTGATACCAGATACCTTATTCAAGCTTGCTGTCTGTAAGCTTCTGTTGCTTACATGATATCAGAGAGCCCCCTACTATCCAGGGCTAGCTCTCGGGTTAATGTGTCCAGGAAACCATGCCATAATCTTCTATGGGTGAATCGTGGGCTTTTTGGTGTAAGATTTTGCATTTCGCCTTGGTTTACAGCGATAAGGCACTATCTCTGATTGATCTCTGTACTTTTCGTCATGCGTTTGCTTACCTGTCTGTGTCATCCCTCTAACCAGAGCAAAGTCAGGACAGCGTCGTCGCCTTGTCCGACTCCAGCTCGCTGCAGGACGTGTTCCAAGATCCCACCAGCTCACAGGATAGCACCCACAAGCTGGATTCTGGGAAATGCCATTCATTTTCGGAGGACATGAATACACCTATGAAAGAAAAGGCATCCACTGTGGAGGAACCAGGTATTGACTTGCGTATTGATTTAGGAGGGTGGCCTCCATTTTTGCCTGTTTGAGTTTTTCCTTGCCACTGTTGCCTCTGATTTGCTTTCTCACGGTCTGCAATTACCACTTTATTAGGTACACCTTGTTAGACCCCATTTGCCTTCAGAACTGCCTCAATTCTTTGTGACATGGAAACATTCCTCAGACTCCCGTTCCACCACGTCCCAAAGGGGCGCCAGATTGATTTGGTGACAGGAGGTAATCGGAGTACAGTGAACGTTTGTCATGGTTCTTTCCCATTTCAGATGGAACCGTTAGGCGTGGTTTATTCTGTCTTGCACAGCTGTTTCAAACAAATTTGCTTCATCCAAACAGTTTGCTTTGCCCAGATTTTGTGGGACATTCTGAAATGCTACCATCCGCCAAGCTAGGAAGACTACTTCCAATCTATCGATCATAAATACTGGCCACGCTGCTTTGCATTAGCATTTGATTGTTTCCTGTAATGGAATTATGATGAGAGAGCATGGGAGGCCTTGATTTATGTTTGCACTTTCAAACATGTAGGGATATGAGAGCCATTAGCTATCTTTTTTTTTCC
The DNA here is from genome assembly GCA_025084515.1 of Ancistrus triradiatus. Classification (NCBI taxonomy): domain Eukaryota; kingdom Metazoa; phylum Chordata; class Actinopteri; order Siluriformes; family Loricariidae; genus Ancistrus; species Ancistrus triradiatus. The sequence continues at coordinate 56,552 of JAJAGP010001777.1, read as the reverse complement.
AATTCCCATCTCCCAGACATGTAAGAACTGTGTTTATGTTTAGTATCAGAATTTAAATTGAAATGACGTATGTGCTGACTGGAGATGCACCGAAATTTCCTCTCACTCTAAACTTTTGGCTGTAATAGAAAAAGTTACAGTGGGGCAAAAAAGTATTTAGTCAGCCACTGATTGTGCAAGTTCTCCTACTTAGAAAGATGAGAGGGGTCTGTAATTTTCATCATGGGTACACCCACTATGAGAGACAAAATGAGGGGGAAAAAAATCCAGGAAATCACATTGTAGGATTTTTAAAGAATTTAATTGTAACTTATGGTGGAAAATAAGTATTTGGTCACCCACAAATGAGCAAGATTTCTGGCTCTTACAGACCTGTACCACCTTCTTTAAGAAGCTCTTCTGTCCTCCACTGGTTACCTGTATTAATGGCACCTGTTTGACCTCGTTATCTGTATAAAAGACATCGGTATTTGACGTGCCATTGGCTTAAAGGAAATTACTATTTTGTTGAGACTCGAGAAATTGAATTTGGTTATTTATTATTCAATTTTGAAGCTTATATCACAAATTTCTATGAGATTATTGGCCGGTTGCAAAGCAGAAATCCGATTATTGCCTGAGGCATGGAAACCCTGAGGTTTCCCATTATCTGATTACTCAAGCGCATGTAAACTCGTTGATCAGGTTACTGAAAAACTTTTATTTTCTTCTGTTATCGTATTAAGTGCATGTAAACGCACTCACTGTTGAAAATGATCCTCCACCCAAATAGTACCTGATCTGTGCTGGTCCTGTGGGAGTCCAGACCACTAGAGAACAGAGTAAAGGGGACGAACTAATATTTAAACACTGACTTCTGGATGTTGGTTCTTTAAGCTTCAGGCTTCTCCGAGGAGAAGCACATAGACGTCAGCTCTGTCACGCTCTCCCAGGAGTCCTCAGACACCATGCTGTCCCTCATGTCTCCTGAGATGTCTGTACCCAAAGCCCCTGCCATGCCCACACAAGCACCGGCTGCCCCTCTGCGCTCCGTACCCCGTCGGCCCGAACCGCCCGCCCCGCCCGAGCTGCTGGAGGTGCCCAAGTGTCTGCCTCCAGGTCGAGCGGAACAGAGGAAGGCGCTGGTGGATATGTGCGTTAGATGCCTGTTCCTGTGCCTCAACCGATTTCCGCAGCACTACAAGAGCCTGTACCGACTCGCCCACCTCTACTCTTCAAGCAAGACGCACAAGGTGAGATGCCCAAACACGAGTTTAAATTTAATCTTCCACTCCTTCCACCTGGTCAGGGTCGTGCTGGAACATGACACACGCCTCCTAATTGCACATTTTTTTGCAAGCTTGGCCAAAATGGGATGCAACCCATACAAATAGTAAATACAGAAAAGTACCTCATGGGCTGCTGGTTGAGAACAAATGTTATAACCTGTAAATTAGTCTTAACAGATATGAAGTAAGCAGAACACGAGCTGTTCTAAAGGTTTATAAAGGCTTGTTTTCTCAAGTCAGCAAAGCATGGGACAGTTAGATCAACATATCAAAAGGACAAGGAGAACAGATGGCAAGGAAGTGACAATATTCCTAGTCAGTGTATTGTACAAAGCAACATTTTTGGTTTTTTTGGTCTGACCTGAATGGAGCGTCATGGTTGTATAAGTAACGTTAATGTACCGGGCATTTTGCCATGCAATCTGTCGCATGATTACCATTTTCAGTGCCATATTTCACACCTCTCTGTTTACGCACTTAAACTCAGCTGTCACTTCTCTTAGTTGGTGCCGTTTCTGACACAACATGGAGGCTTAGTGTGCTAATGGGCTGTATAGGGGATGATCCACCCATGTTTCTACTTCTGCCTGTCAAATAAGAATATGTACTGCGTTGTACCACGACGTTTTCAGTATCCTTTTGGCTGCCTTTAATGCCATGGTGTGTTTAATTCCGTGGGTTGCCAGATCCCTCACAGTCAATGGAAAAAGAGGACAAATAAAGCAACGTGTTTAGATTAGGCAGACCTGGCAACCGTGTCAGGATAGGCTCGCGCACATGCGCAGACTGAGAAAACCATTTGAAACCAGGTAACTGGAATACCTGCTATGAGTAATATGATTACTGAGGTAAAGTGAAATGATTTGTCCTTCTATCTAATATTTTGTCATTACATTGGAATTTTAAGATTTATCATTTCTAAGTAGTTTCTAATTAAAAGTGAATTATTTGAATTAATATCCAGAGTAACTGGATATATAGTGCATATATGATATATGTGGTAGATTGAAATATGCTAGATTGTTTATTTAAACATGAAGTATGCGAGGGTTCATATACTCTGGGTAGGAGATGTGAGCGAATCTCTAGTAAGGTCAACCACAAACATCATTCCTGCACGATCTAATCGGTAGCATTTGATTATCTCACTGTTATCGTCCTCGTCGTCTTTGCGTCGTTCTCTCCTAAGCCTCCTAAAAGTCCTCCTCCCTACCCCTAAGCTTTTCACCTTAGGAGCTCTTTTAGAGGTTAAGGTGCTTTATGAGTAGCTTTTTATCTTTACTTGGATCTACTCCCAACTTTGACAGGGCAATGCTCCGAATCCTAAGGATTTTTCTTAGAATTTCGTCACTAGAAGCCACTCTTAGCACCAAGAATCTTTATGGATACGGCCCCCGGTCTCTTGTAATTTGCAGTGCAGACGTTCTGAGAAAGAAATGTGGTCTGAGTGCAGTCTAATAATCCTTCAGAAGTATTTTTAAACCATGCATGAAAATGGAGACCTCGGGGCAGAACCGGGACTCGCTGGAGGGATTACATTGCACAGTTGGCACTGGAGCGTTTGGGGATCGCCCGAGAGGAGCTGGGATCTGTTGCCGGGAACAGAGACGTCTGGGAGGACCTTCTCAACAGGAAAAGTGGATAGAGATAAGACTGAGACTTTTGCACATCCCTGTGTATGAAACTGAATTAGAAATACAGTGGTGCTTAATTTTGTGATCCTTTTAGAATTTTCTATATTTCTGCATAAAACATCATCAGATTTCACTGATGTCCTAAAAGTAGATAGAGAGCCCAGTTAAAAATGTTACACTTGGTCATTTATTTATTGAGGAAAATGATGCAATATTACATATTGGTGAGTGGCAAAGGTATGTGACCCTCTGGGATTAGAGTCAGGTGTTTTCAGTCAATGGCATGACAATCAGGTGTGAGTGGGCATCCTGTTTTATGTGAAAAACAGGGTTCCGTCAAATTCTGCTCTTCACAACACGTTTGTGGAAGTGTATCATGGCATGAATAAAGGAGATTTCTGAGGAGCTCAGAAAAAGTTGTTGATGCTCATCAGGCTGGAAAAGGCTACAAAACCATCTCTAAAGAGTTGGACTCCACCAATCCACAGTCAGACAGATTGTGTACAAATGGAGGACAATTCAAGGACCCGTGTTACCCTCCAGGAGTCGGTCGAGCAAACAAAAGATACTCCAAGAGCAAGGCGGTAATAGTGTAATAGTTGGGAAGGTCACAAAGGACCCAGGGTAACTTCCCCCCCCCAAGCAAATGAGGGCCTTCTCTCACATTGGTAATGGTAAGGTCATGCGTCCACAATCAGAAGAGAACATGAACAACAACGGGTGCATGGCCAGGGTTGTAAGGAGAAGCACGCTCTCCAAAAGAACATTGCTGCTCATCTGCAGTTTGCTAAAGATCTTATAGTTGCTACTGAAGGCAATTGTTCCAGCCCTTCTCAGTCATCCTATAAAAGTGTCTTGCCATCACACGTGGATTTTCTTAGTTATCATGACTATGGTGTTAAGGGCCCTTGATGGAAATTAGAAACATTGCTGCTTGTCTGTAGTTTGCTATTGCTAACTAAAGATCACGTGGACAAGCCAAAAGGCTATTGGAAGAATTTTTGTGGATGGTGAGGCCAAAATACAAACTTGTGGTTTAAAGAAAAGCGTTATGTTTGGAGGAAGGAAAACACTGCATTTTCCCCCCAGCATAAGTTAAGAACCGTATCCCATCGTGAAAACATGGTGGTGGTGGTATCATGGTTTGGGCTTTTTTGTTTGCATCTGGGCCAGGAGGATTTGCCATCATGATGGAACAATGAATTCGATTTATATCAGAGGAATTCAAAGGAAAATGTCAGGACATCTGTTCATTGAACTGAATCTCAAGAGAAGGTGGGTCATGCAAGCAGACAAACGACCCTAAGCACACAAAGTCGTCTACCAAAGAAAGAATGGTTAAAGTTTATGTTTTGGAATGGCCAAGTCAAAAGTCTGCCGAAATCCAATGGAAATGTGTGGAAGGACCTTGAAGTGAGCAGCTCTAATAATGGAGGAAACCACCACATCCCAGAGGTGAAGCTGTTCTGTACGGAGGGAATGGGTAACCCCCAAAATTCCTCCAAGCCGGTGTGCAGATACTTACCTCTGATTTGGAAACATGATATTGTTATTATATTCTGTTTGTAACTCGTGATTCTATCACCCAGAGTTGGCTAGGAGTGTGTCATGTTGAGTGGGTTGCACGTCGAGCAGCACTACCTGGTGTAATTTTGATCTGATTGTCAACCGCCAGCCCAGGGGTGGTGCGGTTGCACGCTCGCTCGTCTTCCTGTTGTTGTTTGGGTTTTGTTCAAGGGGAGAGGGACAGGAAGCTGATTAGATGGAGGGGAAGGCCACGTTCGTGATCGAACTCGTAAAAAAAGCAGGGACATTCGGGGGCTTCCCCAGATCGTTTGCGGTTTCCTTGTAGAACAGACTCGGCTTTTTGCACTCTGATGGCTTTTTTTGTGTCGCCTGTGGACCAGCCGTCTTCGTCCCTCGCGCTGCTGAACTTGCTTTGCGGTTGTAGTTGGAGAATGGATTACGTAACTGCCGATGACTTTTGCTCTTTAGTTATCAAGGCTCGTGGGCTCTACTCAGAGTATGAATGTCTTGTTGCCTTTGGAGAAAGCGAGCGTTCATTGTACTTTTAAAAGAGGACACCCGCCTCTGCGCTTTATGAAAGTATCCGTGGCGGCTGGGCTGAGCGGAGAGAGACGGGCAGAGAGGGATAATGCGGAAAAGATGCATTGCTGGGGCATACACATGGCTCAGTCAGGAGCTATAAAGAAGTGCTGACGACATTATGCAGAGGCCAACTTGGTGGGTGTGCATGGAATTTGACGTGTCGTTTCTGTGCTGAAGCTACAGCATGCAGCTTGACACATGTTATTCCGTCAACCTTATACGTTCTTTCTTGATGAAAGCGGAGTATAGGTACGGCCTTGTGTAGACAGGGGTTGGACCTTTTCTACAGCTTATACAATAACACAAGCTATGAGGTGTCACAATACAGCACAGATTAAATGGCTTACAAAAGAGACAAGAGCAAGCATGGTGGAGAAAAGTGAAGAATTCATATTCATTTACAGGTAACTGAACATGCAGAATCAAAAATAAAAAAGAGTGGGTTTCCGGTTGGATACAGTGTGCATAGACAATCGGTTACCAGAATGTAGGTATATGTTCTGTGAAACAGGATATGTCCGAAATGGACTTTCTTTGACCAGACATACCCTAGTGACATAGTCTTTTTAGGTATGTAATGTAAATATAAAGGGTATTTTGAAGAAACCCACATGCAAGCGATACGTCGATGTGTTCAGAGCTCGCTGAAAACAATGAGTGGAACCCTACCAGCTACACGGCATCACTAAATGTATTGAATTCACATTAATCCTGGAAAAATACAAGTAATGACCCTGTCTAGGGGAAAGCCATAACACTGGCAAAACTGACGGAGCCAAAAAAGCATTGAGGTTAGACACCATTACGAACAACACGGAAGATCAGACAGATGAAACGGAGACTCGGAAGTTATATAGTTGCAGTTTAGGGGAGAATATACAGTAGATGGGACAAAACAAAAGGTTTTTACACTTAATTGCAAATAGGACACACACACCAGGACTTATAAATACCTTTTAACAGAGCTCGTTACAAAAAAATAGGGAAAGTCATCCACACAAAAAGCATAAACACATAAACCGAGTCAGAACAGTCCAAAAAACAGTCTAAAAAAGTGAACTCTCGCCTCATCTGACCCCCGGGGGGGAAAATTTCTGTCCAACATGCGTCCCTTGTTTCCGCAAAAATGGTTTGCGTAAAGAATATTTGCAGAAAGGAGCCCTTAGTTCGTTCTTTCTTATGGGGAATACCAGTCTCAGTCCTATATGATCAAAGTCTCTTTGACAGGGAGGTCTTAAGAATATAATAGGAAAAAAAAATGCGTCGTCTATACTTTATGTACCATCTGAATGACAAACTAGAATAAGTGAAACCTTGTGCCATCTGACGAAATGAGAATCGTATTATGAGGCTGAAAACAACAGGTAATGTTTTCTCTGGCTTTAATTATCGGGAAACGTTTCAATTTTTTATTTAAAAGATACAAAGATAAGATTGTACAGCACTGTAATGAAAAACTCTTAAACACTAGAAAAAAAAAAAAAAAAAAAAACACTAGGTGCCAAAGTATCTAAAAACGACTGTGAGACAGGGAAAGTTCCTTGATTGGTCTCCTGGCCTAACCGCTATCAATAATGAAAAAGTCTGCACCAGTGTCCAACAGTGATCGATTGTACGAGTGGCCCAGTTCAGGACCAGGACCATGTCACAGTGCAAGTGACTTTACTCTCTACCATTACCAATGAATGTACCATGATGGACGTTGGCTGTCTCACTGCCAGACCCCTTCCGTATGCAATACTAATAAATATGAATCAATGTCTTGTTATTTTTTCCTTTATTAGTTAACATTTGCATGGACTTTCCTTCAGTCTGCCCATGTTCTGATTGAACTGTGGAGCTCTTATCCCAGGGCATCTTTTTGTCATTCTTCTCTTCGTCCACTGCAGCGTATACAGTGATCGCCACAGCACTTGGACTTGCAATTTATCTGGCAGATTATAAGAGAAATTAATTCAGTCCTTAAAATTGTCCAGTCTACCATGGCTAATGAGATTTTGATATAATTACTGTGAAACAAGCCGCTATCCGGGGTATGTAATCGTGGCCTTGTTTATGGCCTACCGCGGGAAGAGGCGAACTTCACGCTGAACGAACGATGAACATGGCCGAGGGTGTTGTGTGGTGAGGTCAAATTAACCCCAGCGAACAGGAAAGAACACAATAACAGTCAACTGCTGAAAAAAGCTGGGGATCGATGTGCTAACATAAGACAAGGAATGGCAGTGTGTTGTGAGAACTTCTGGGTCAGCCCTCTAAAATTTGGCTGTAGGCTTAATCGATAACGAATAAATGGCCACAAAACCAGAATGTGGAATGAACACACAAAACATTGTATAATATTTTTGATACCTCACATGAACAGTAATACGATCTTGTTTCTGGAGCTGGTCCACTCATTCCACATGGCCGATTTTTTGTTAATCTGCTCCTTCTCAACCGAAACGTGAAGGACGAGCGTGCTCCTAATAGTTCCTAATTTTATTACCTTTAAGGTGTTCTTAAGACTTCACTCCCTAACATGTCCAACCCAGGCCTGTGATTAGTGCTTCTGTTCAAACCAAGGGCATCCATCTCACTCAAGCTGATTTCTGACGATCTTGGTTTTGGCATAAGTTGAATGTCATCGTCACCCGTATGATTGGTACTGGACCTCTATGGACTATGTAACTGTGGACAGCTAATCACGAACAGCTTACAGGCCTGTTACAAGTTCATTCTCAGGGTGTTCCGGGAGTACTTGGGGGAGGGACGAAGTGCAGTAACACACCATGTACAAAAGGTTGGCGTGTCTCACTTGGCCACCATGCACAACTAACCGACTGCATTTGTGTCTTTCCAGGGAACCTGCAATGGGCAAGGATGTGTTGCTAGGGAGCAGTGTCACATGGCCACAGCTTGAACGCACATTGCCAGCAAAGGGACTTTTCTGCGAGAGGAACAAGACCAATTTGGTTTTTTCACGTAAGTCCCACACCTTAATGAAGTGAAGCTTCTTAAAGCTGCCGCTCATTTTTCTTGTAACGGGTTTAAAGGCTATGGCCGCCAAACGACTTCAGGTGGTTTGTAGGCTGCTTAAGTTGCGTTTTACTCCGTAGTCATCGCAGTCATAAAATTTGCCTTATTGTGTATCGAAAAAGCTTTGTGTATTTATACACATTGCTCAAGTTGGTTGTGGAAGGGTTATGTCAGTATCACTAAGTTCATCCAGGGGTCCGTTTTCTCTCCGATCCTGACCCAGTTCCCACTGGAGAAAAATGCCCTCGTGTCATAATGGTCCCACCAGCGTGTTTTACAGTTTTATTTTACCAAACATACTACTTGGATTTCAGTCCAAAAGTTCAGCCTTGGTCTCGTCAGATCATGAAACGTTTTACCACACGGCATGGCAAACACGGAAGTGCAAAGAAGACTCAAAATATTCCTTGATTTCCTTTTTTCTATTTGTTGTCACATGCACAAACCAACCAATCTCAGCCTGAGACACTGCACCAGAGGAACCTTATCCCAACTCTTAGAACTGCTGGAGAAACTTGCTCACGTTCGCACCACAGGAACTGGGAACAATTGTAGTTCTTAGAACGATGTGTAGAGGGACATTTTGGCTCCTGTTTCAGGACGGGTACTTTTGTCAGCGCATAGGAACCCTGAGTGAAGTATGCGTCGATTGGTCTAGACCAGTGGTTCTCAAACTGTGGTACTTGAAGGAGCATGAGGTAAAGGAATGATTTATTTATTAAAAATCTGAAATGTGCATGTTCAAATTACATATCTGACTTCTCATTTTGATTTAATAAAATGAATGTGTTTTGTGTTACCACATGGACTACGCAGATGTTTCATTAAGTGTGTGTGTGTGTTTCAGCGATGAGACTCCTAGGTGGTACTTGGATGTTTTGGCTTGATACTTGATACTAAAAAGTTTGAGAACCACTGGTCTTAGACGCAAGTGTGTTGCGTTTGGTCCATATACAGATATGTTGAGGGTAACCGCTATTATTAAATGTACTTGTACACCGGTAGCTGTATAAACAACAGATCTTTGCTCTGAAAATTAAAAACACACAGACAAATGGACTGACAGTGAGGTTCAGACTTTGAGCCCATATGCAATGGAGGAGGTACAATGCACTTTGAAGTGGTCTTGGAGAAAGCTTAAAACCACTTCAGCATCACACAGCGTTCCTACTGGTGGTGTGAAAGCGAACCAAAAAACAGCCCTGGAACGGATGTAGTTCTCAGGGGAGCTCCGCGGAGTCGGGGTAGTTTCCTCCAAATTAGTCCCTAGAGCTGTTTGGTGCGAAAGCTCCTATTGGTGTCTTGGAAGTGCCCCTGGCTGGGTCATCCATTTTGGTAGGACGGGCCAAATTAGGCAAGGTGTTGGTGGGTGCCATACACTTTTTAGTGGTACTCCAAGGGCAGTTAAAGCCTCAAATCTTTGTAACCTTCTCCTTACTTGTGCCTTTCCACGAGTTCTTTTGAAATCACCTTTCCAATCATGGGGAATCCTTTACCATGCATTACTAGTAGTGGAATCCTCATTGGATCTATTCTGAAGTAATTATTACCTCAGTTGATCAGATGTGGACCATTTTGTGTGGAGTGTGGAAGGTGACTGGTTGTACCTGAGCAAGTTTGTAATAGTTACTTAATTTTATCATTGAAGTTACTTTAATTAAATGCAGTGGTGGACGAAGGTCACAGACCATGTACTTGAGCTAGAGAGCTTTTTTTTTAATCTTCATGTTGACGTTGAGGGTTGTAATTTGGAAAAAGTCTGCTATCACTTCATTTTCCAGGGTGTAACGTGATCAAAGCGAAGGATTTTGATGGGGTATGATGTTTTTCTGTGAGCACTGTATGTCACCGAGGAAGCAGTCGGTGTTATCCGTGGTCAAAACTATAACCATGTTGGAGCCCTGCATGCATTGGCCCTTGCTGGGTGGAGGAGCTGCGGCTACCAACTGTCTGCCTGCCGTGCCCACCTGTCCAAGCTACCAGGACAAACCCGTGTCCACCCACTCACCACCTTTCCGAACCTCTAATGCAACACAATGTTTAAAGGCTTTCGGCCAGGGGGCGAATCTCCTCACAGGCTCTCTGGGTGGACCGTGTGTTAGGCTCACGCCCGTTGCGTTGGGCTAGATATGATCTGAAGAAGAAAGCTCACTACTTGTGGGGGTAAACTCATGAGGTAATCTTGTACCTTATGGCATTTGGAGCAGAGGCCAAGGGGTACCCACCCATCCTGGACTAATTAGCATTCATCTACAGTCCTGATGCTGAAGCACTAGCCTTAGTTTATGTGGGCATGTGTTAATGGTCTTTCTCTGGGCATCTTGCTCCAACTGTCTTTCATTAAACATTCTGCAGTAGCCCTGTCTTTTTTCGGGAATTGGGTCCCAGGCCAGTAGCGATTAAATGCAGTGATGCTTGTCGGCGAAGGATGTTAGAAAACAATGAATCCTGTTCATTGACCACTGGACTCACTGGCAAAGTTTGGCGACTTCCTTTTCGAGGACGCGGCATGAGGCAAGGTGTTTTAAGAAACATTGTGATACTGGTTTCTCGCCCCACCAGCGTGGTTCCATGACGGGAGCGTCTATATCATTACATTTCTTAATTATCATTTAGCAGACGCCCTTATCTAAACGACTTGCAACTGATACGATCTTGTCGATAAGCAATGTGGGTTAAGGGTTTGATCAAGGGTCAACAGGGCAGTTGGCAGGGGTGGGAGTTAAACCCTGGAAACTTCTTGTCATAGTCAAAACCACCACAGTCTCTGTGGTATGACTTTAAGGTTAGTACTAAAAGTCCAATCCCTTTAAATTGCTCGTCTCATAACATGGAGGCAATTAGAGAATCTATGCCACTGCCACTGGCAAAACTGTATGATAGGAGTAGAGAGGCCTCGCTGTGGTGCTGCTGTCATGTTTGCTGACTGACGCAGTTAATTTTTTTAAAGGCTAAATTGATGTTAGACACCTTTTTACAAAAGGGACAGGGTGAGGAGAGCTGCGAGTTTGTGATGCTGATTATACTGTCAATCTTTCTCAAACACAATCTCTCTTGTATACGTACTCTTAGAGCATTTGGAAAGGAATGTGGGTTAGGCTGTTAGTTTGCTAACTGACATCATCCCCGGACTGGACACACACACACACACACACACACGACGCGCGAGCACACAAAGTTTTTCTGGTTGACACACTCACATATGCGCTTACATATGCTTCCACCCACACACTCCCCCAGCGTGCAGCCACTCACCACCACTTATGCCGCTTTGGCATTCCCAAACATGCCATACCCAGTGATGAACAGACTGGCAGGAGAAGCGGTGGCTGCCTGCCTCATCTCATTTGCTCAGATTGAATTTTCAAAATTACTGGATTTCAGATCATTTCTTTCCTCCTCTTTGGCTGCAGTAGTGGAATATTTCCCCCTCTTTCTGGATATGCACAATTCCCCTTTTGACAATCGCCACTGTGTGGTGATCTCTGTACAGAGGGAGGAGGGTCATAGGCCAGCAAGTGCCTCTGCCCAGCTCCCGACTGCCAACTGTTTCTACATTTGGACAACGGGCCGCTGTTGCAGCAGTGGGGAAATGAACCCTCATCCAACCTTCTCTAATTCGCTACCCCTATGATTTATCTGCCTTTCTTGGATATGAACAGTGTGGTGATCAATGCAGAGGAAGGAGGGCCATAAACCAGCAAGTGTCTTTACTCAGCTCATGACCCCCTGACTGCTTCTTTCCTTCAGCAAGTGGTGGACTTGTACAGGAAGAGCATATCTCACTTATGCTATATCTGTACTTCATTCTTGCCAGTGCCCCATTTGGCCGAAGGGCTGCTATTGCAGTGGTGGGAGATGAACCCTCATCCAGCCATCCCTCATGCAGACATGGACAGTTGTTTCGAAGGAGGTACCATTGGACCTCAAAATCTGGTCTCTGTGGTGATGGGCCAGTGTATTTGATGGCTATGCCATTTGCCTGCCCCAGAAAAATCAAGTTTTTCCCCACTTTGTTGGATATGCACAGTTCCCCTTGTTGACATTCACGGAGGGGCATAGGCCAGCAAGTGCCTCTGCTCAGCTCATGACCGCCGACTGCTTCTTTCCTTCGGCAAGTGGCGGACTTGTAAAGGGAGAGCATGTCTGCACATGGCGCTTCTGCCCCATTTGGCCGATGGGTTGCGGTTGCAGAGATGCGAGATGAACCCTCATCCACCCATCCCTCACTCTGACATGGACAGTTGTTTCTAAGAGGTGCCTTACCGGGCTGGAGGCGCTATTGGACCCCAAAGTCTGGTCTCTGTTTTGATGGGCTAGTGTATTTGATGCCACCTGATGACAACCAAAAAAAACTAGATTTTTTTCCTCTCTTTTGGATATTCACAATTCCACTTGTTGACATGCACCGCTACGTGGTGATCGCTGTAGATGGGGAGGACACCACATGGGGCTTTATTGGGATTTAGTTCTGTTGGAATGAGTTGGCCATATCAAAAGGTTGATTCTGATGTTCAACCATCTTTCTTTGGAGCTGGACATGCACTATAGCCAAAGGTTTGTAGACACCCCAAAATTGCTTCTAAAAACATGGGTATTAGTATAAAGTTTGCCCTCTTTGCCATGACAACAGCCTTCATTCTTCTGAGAAGGCTTTCTAGTAGATTTTGGAACATGACTTTAAGGACAATAACCCTGACTTACTGTTGTTAAGGGTGTCTGATGGAGTTGAAATCAGGACTCTAGCAATCTAAGTTACCTATTAGAGTTGGTAAACCCCTCCTTATATGGACTTTGTTTTAGAAAGGCAGAACAAAGTTGATAAACTGCCTTGTTGGTGGTGGAAACCTATGAAAGTGTCATATTGAGTCACCGAGGTGTTTCATACTACCCATTCTACTGCCACTATGTATCTAGGGACATTCCATGCTTGTACGCTTGATATCATGATCCTGTTGTGAATGAAATGGCAGAAAAATATTTTTTGGCTCAAATGCAAGTCCATGATCCAGTTGTATTTTGCTGGCAGACTCCGCCAGATTTGCATTTAAATCTTATGGCATTTGAGTCCACGCTCTAATTTTGTCTAATCTGACCATAGAGCCCTGTCCCAGTGGCATGTACTGAACTCCAAGCGCGCCCGTTCGGACGTTTTGCATAACATTCTCAACAAATATGAAATTGATCCTTGGAGTAAAACTTCTTTCAGACAGATTCACTACAGCTCCGGCTGGTTTAAGCGTTTCTTTAAAAACTAACAATGGAAATGGCAGTTTCAGGCCAGTAGCTGGTTTTATTAAAGTCATTGCCTCATTTTCAAGGTCAACACTCTTTTGCCTTAATTCATTTGTATATTCTGCAATCATATTGAGGAATGACTAAGGACGTTTGACCACTGTTTCACCTCATGTTTATATCCCAGTGAACCAAGAGTTCCTAGTGAGCTTAACCAAACTTGATGTTTAATATACATGGGAACAACTTTGGTTGCATTTCGTCCACAAGAATTTTTATTGGGAGCAAAAAAGTGTTTCTGTTTAAAAACAGATCTATACAGATACAGTGGGGCCATAAGTCTGAGACCACTGGTGGAAATGCTTTTATACAATGTTTTTATTACAAACCATAATAACAGCATCACAATTTGAAACGTTGCAGTTTTTTATTTATAATAATTTGGTATGTTCCACCTTTTGCTGTATGCACTTGAGCTGATATGGTCTCCCAAGTTTGTGCAAAATAATTTGATGGTCTTTTTTATTGTGTATGATTTCACAATATTCCAAAGAGCATCTGATAAGTACCGATTGCTCGACTTTATCTGTCTTCAAGCATCCCCATAAATGTGCGATGAGGTTTAGGTGAGGTGACTGTGGAGGAAAGTTCATGATCTTTCTTGGATTTAAAGTAGACTTTGCAAAACGTTAACGTGAGGTTTGGATCGTTATCCTGCTGCGGTATGACAAAGCTCCAAACACAAGTGGTCTCAGACTTTTGGTCGCCACAGTGTACAGGTACGTGCCATTTAACATCAGTTAGCTTCAACAGCTGAGGTCTTTAGAATTATAATAGGAAATAAAAAAATCTGTCTTAAATCAATCTTATTCATGTCTGAATGACAATACTGGTACAAGTGAATTCTTGTGACACCTGCTGATGGAAAAGGGAATCGCAGGCTTGAAAGGCAGAAAATGTTCCCAATTTCTATTTCAGTGTTTCAAGTTTTATGAGAGATACAAAGACAAGGATTACTGTATTGTACAGTACTGTATTAAATGTTTTCATATTGTGTTTTAATTCATATTATTGTTTAAAATAAAACACTGAGTAAATGATCTAAGCTACTGTGTGTCTAGGGTAACCTCTGGTCAGCGTCCATATGGGTCTTTAACCTTATTTAAATCTTAATCTTTAATATATATAAAAATAAATAACACCCATACACCACAGCCAATAACGTATGACTACAGTGAACAAAGATACACACCAACACTGACAAACTATACATTTACATAATTGAAACAGTAAGGAAAAGAAATCCAGTAAAATAGTATTAAAATTCCTTGAGTGATCAAAAAAAAAAACTATTTAAATTTGGCACAGTCTATGAAAAGTCACATTGAAATATGTAGAAAGCCATTAGCTCCTGGGACAAAAGATTCCTTAAATGTATGAGTTCTGCATCTGGCAACCCTGGAAAAAATGTACTGTGAAATGCTTAACAGTTTTAATGTGAACTTCCACAGTTTGACCATAAAGTTCACAGTTCTTCTATGAAGTTTTGGTGGTAATTTGGCCACTTCATGGTTCTACTGTGGAATTTGTGGTGGCTTAGCGGGTAAGGTACTGGACTATGGACCAGAAGGTCCAGGGTTCAAATCCCACCTCTGCCAAACTGCCACTGTTGGGTCCTTTAGCAAGGCCCTTAACCCACAATTACTAGGATTGTCAGATTGTACCAATTGTAAGTTGCTCTGGATAAGGGCGTCTGCTAAATGCTGTAAATGTAAATTTCATAGTACAACTTTAAACTTGGTTGACTATGAACCGAATATGAATTATTTCGCAGTTCTATGAATTTTGGTGGTAGTTTGGCCGCTTCATGGTTCTACTGAAGCGTCCAGACGGAGGCAGAACGAACTCCCCAAACAAAGTGTGACTCAGGCCAAGCAAACTTTTCTGGGCCTGATTCAGAGTCCTGACCTTATGTAGGTACGATAAGTCATTCAGCTTTGTCCCTGCAAAAATATTCAGTTCTTGTTGCTTAGTGAAAGTGAGCTGTACCAACAAACGACTGAAATCGTGAGAACAGACGAAATAAAACGCGTGAAAAACATTCAATAACTACCCCATTTGAGCTACTTCTGCGCTTGGTTAGTAAAGGGTGAACGTGTATTTTAAGCTTTGTATTCGTTTTGTATCGTACAGTCGCTGCGTATGAGTGAAACGCAGGGTGGTGCTTTGTTTTCCTGTCTAACAAATGTATGTGTGTACGTGCATGCGTGTGTTTGTGTACGTGGTTACCGGAGGTTCAAACTGCAAGATGCGAGGACCGAAAGAGGAAACGTGCTCCTGTTTCTGCTCGAACACCCTTTCCTTGCCTGATTTGCTTCTTTCTGTCGGTTTGTGTGCATGTTGCGCATGTGGACGGCCGCTGCCCGACCGGGGAGCTCCTCTGCTCTTTGATTGGGCCGCGTGTTCGGAGGGGGCCTGGCTCTCCGCTTGTGAACAGAGAAAGGCAGAGAGTAGGAGGGGGAGCGGTGATAGAGAGAGAGAGATATAGAGTGAGAGGCTGGAACCAGAGAGAGGGAGTGCGTGGGAGGTTTGTTTTGCTATGGCAGGGCTGCTTAGTGGAGAGAGGGCGCGTGTCTGGTCAAGGCGCACTCGTTTAGAGATCCCCACTTGCTTCGTTTTGCCGACGTTCCCTGGCCGCGCGCTGCCTCGAGTCCGCTTGGATTGCTGAAAGGTTGCAGGGAGGGAAAAACCTGATTAACTCGAACTGCAATCAGAGACGGGACTGAGAGTGGAGAAGCCGCCTCCTCGGTGATGGTGAGTGTGTCTCGTTCTGCTTTATTTCACTCTTAAGGTGCTGTAAAAGTGTGCAGGGAGCTGAAGGTGGAGGTGCGTTTACATAAGCATGTTCTACCGCTGATGTTGAACAGAGGCGGGCTCAGACTGGGTAGTGTGAAAGACTGCCGTTTCTCACAACGCACGAAGGCTCTCGTCAAGCCGAAGGCGGCCGCAATGACCACAAATGGAGTGGAGTAGTCAGAAAAGCCAGGAACCTTGCCCCTTTTCCCTGAGCCCCATCCTCTCCCGTTCGTCTTTCCTTTCCTTTCCTTTCCATCCTTACATTCCCTAATGCATTCTCTATAGAGCAGAGCAGACCTGGAGGATGCTGTTGATCCATGGATTAAAACAGAAATACAAGCACAGCATCACAGTAATATTAGATTTGCATCAGAACCTTTGAGATCGCCCATTATGCAGTATTTACTCCATGTAGAAAGTTGTATCCAAACTGGCTTGAAACAGACCCGTGCTAGATTTACAACCCAGGATTTAGTTCAGCTCCCATATTGACAGGTTGGAGCCTCCACACTGCAAGGTAGGGGTGAGCAATCTGTAAAGTATCATTTGCAGTTTTTTAATATGGTCTGTGAGCAAGTGCAACGGAGACGAAACGCTTCATATAGATCGGTGTAGAACCTGGGCTCCTTGTGCTTCATATAAAAGTTTTTTGGGCGAGTAAAAATGTATTACGTTGGGACTTACTTTATAGACACCCCGTATGATCATATGCATTTTTCACGTTAGTTTTTAAGCCTGATTTCCAACTAAAAACAGCAGCTGAACTACTTTCTCTACTCAAAAAAATCTAGATCTACAAATAAATGACTAACTCCTTGGGCTTTATCTTTTTAAGCTTAATAAAGTGCACTTCCAAACAAACTGGCAAGTGGTCTGCTTGTCCACACATAACGTAATAATAATTAAAAAAATCAAATGCAGTTCTACAAGTCCCTCTAACATTCTCTAGTCGTGGCAAATTTAATAAGTGCAACTTGTTATAGGTAGTGTTGGAGGTGACACGGTACAAAGTTGTGCTAAAAAATTGATACAGCAATATATCGTGGTCTAAATATAGATTTTTTTAGGGAAGTAAAAAAACTTTTATATGGGGTATAAATTATCTCCGCTCCCATCGTCGCAGTAGGGTTTTGTCCGCTGAATTTGTCAGTGACCTGATGTATTAAGATGACTCTGGTTATGAGTTGTAATTTGTATTTTAGTTGTTTTTATATTTTCAGTGAACTATGTTTAATATCGCGATAAGCTGCGTATCGTATCGTTAAGACCTTTCCCATACCCACCCCAGTACAAAGTATAAATTTACATTCATCTAAAGTCTTTTTTCCTCTAACAAAGTAGTGTAATACAGTTGAAACTCTTGTAATCACTGATCTTGTTAGTCATGCTTCTGGGAGAAATATGTTATTCCCAAAGCAAGTACAACAAACTTCCTCTGTATATTAGCTGTTTTGTGAGTGTTTACATAATTTGGTGGGAGAAATGAATCTTTCTGGAGCTTTCATTATGTTCTTTGAGACAGGACGTTGACCAGACATAACCATAGTCATGTAGTCCTTTAAGGCTACTGTAATGTAAATATGAAGGGTATTTTCACAGGGAAACTGCATACCAACGATACGTAAATGCGTCGGAAATACCGCCGAGACATGACAGCGTCCCTAATGCTATGGCATCCAAAGCCTCAACTGTGTTTTGTTGTTTTCCTTTTTTTACTTCATAGAAATAAACAATAATTAATGGTTGGGCCAAATAAGTAGTTGAAAGCCATGCGCATACACACGAGTAACTTGCGCAAAAAAAGTCTGTAACCACATCAACCGAGTTAGAACAGTCTCTAGTCCAAACGTGAGCTAACAAGCAAGTGCATTTGAAGTGAACGAGAGGACTTCCGCTCTTTAACTCCCGCCTCTGCTCCGTCAGCGTGAACATTAAACAGCACATAGCTGTAGAAGGAATTCTGTTCATTCTTCTTGCTCAGATAAACCCCTCTAGATTAGCCTCATGTCTGGACTTTTGGAGCACCCTTTATTAATAATGCAGTGTACTGCATGCTGTCAGTTTAATAGATTTAATAGACTAGGACATGCAAGCTGTAGCAGTCAGCAGCAGCTACAACAGCAGGTAGAATCGATGTTGAAGCAGGCTCTAATAAGATTCACCTGTTTAAGTGCTGGGAAAAGCCCCTAGTACTGACGCATCCGAAAGGACTATGGCCACTTTAACAGCAGGATATTGGATTTTTTTTTATTACTAGCTGGCTCAGGAATATTTGTCATGTCAGGCATCATGCAGGCACGATTGAGCCCAAACCATCATCTGTCAGCTTAGTAAAAGTCAACTCTGTAACTTACAAGCTCTGTGATGGACTGGTGCCCCATTCAGGCTACATGCCCACTGTCGCCCTGTGTACTTGCGGCTCCAGGAGGGTATAGGTAGACGTGAAGATGTTCTCTATCAGGAAAGCACGTAATAATAAGGCATCTTCCCAAAGGAAGCAGAATCAAGGGGTCCATCACACATGCTTGTATGCAGATATATAAACCATTTTATATATCAGGTGGTGCAGCTGTCAGGTTCCCTAGACCACCGCTCTGGAGACTGTTCTAGTTGCAGTAGTGCCTCTGGCCTGACTGGGTGCTACCCGGACACAACTGGCCGAAACAGGGGAAAGGAAGGACACACGTCTCCATTGTTGGCAAAGATGTTGGACAGACATGACTAGTCCGGTCCGTTCTGGAGATCCACAGGGACTGTGGTAGCCTAGCGTTTAAGATGCTCTTCTATGGACCAGAAGGTCCAGGGTTCAAATCCCACCTCTGCCACTGCCTGGACCTTGAGAAAGGCCCTTACCTCACAGTTGCTTGGATTGTAAGACTATCAGCTGTAAGTCACTCTGGACAAGGGTGTCTGGTAAATGACAAATGTAAACGTTACACACCGAACGACATGCAGATATTGTCACCCAATGTAGGTCACCTCAAAACTATTCACACGGGACGCAGTGCAATTTTTGGTGGGAATTTCACTGCCTGGTTTAGTTTTTACAAACAAAATGTCGTCTTGACGTGATGGAGTTTTGCCACTCACAGAAAAATGTTTATTGGGTATATCCGATTTTGGGAAACAGAAAAGAGCAAGGAGAGTTTCACCATCTTCTACAAGAGCTGAACACCATTCGATTTTAGGATGTCTAACCAAAAACACCAAGTTTAAGCTTTTATAATAATTTTTAGTAGACAAAATAAAACACAATTGCCTACTTGTAAAACATTATCAAAGTTAATTTGTAATTGCAAAATGCAATATATGTAATTTTTTTATTTTAAGTTTGTATGTACATATGTATAAAATTTAATTACAGTAGGTGGAAGACTTGAAATGAACTGACTAAATTAAATTGCATTGTTGTTCTGTGTCCCAGGTGTTAAATATGACTAATTATGTAAATTTCCTTTTTTTTTTTTTTAAGTAAATTTCACAAATGAATACATTGCCTTTTACTCAGTCACATGCTAAATGTGACAAGTCAAAGATCTAATACAGAAGGGCTTCCATTTTATCTCACTAGCTTGTGTACATTTTTTCTGTTATTCTTATCACGTCTCAGTAATGTGACTATACATTTTCATAATAATTGATTATTAATTGCTATTATTTGTAATAACATCGTCCCAAATCTGAACATTTTATGAGCAACTAAAATGGCTCTGTGGTTCAGAGGAGGCGAGGGAACGCATTGTGCAAAAGAACATGAAGATGAAAACACCATGTTTTCACTTGATGTTGTGCCAAATATGAAAGTGCTACCGATGGACAGGCAGACTGAAAATACAGGAGCTTCTTCATGAGGTGCAGAAGTGATGGTTATTGGTCAGTGAGGGTGACCGAAATAACGTTGCATTTTTGCCAAAAAGTTGCGTCGTCATACACGAGCTGAAATTCATTTCCTGTTGTTCGAATAAATCACACGGGGGAGAAAAAACGTTCGGTGTGTAGCGTCCTTTAGGAGGCACCTGCAGACCATGGGTGTTCCTTTTGTGGTGAAGGGATTATGCTTCATAATGAACAAACCAGACGTGGGCTGTGAGGGATACTTATGAAAACATCTAGAAACAGTTTGAAGGCTTTTTTTTTTAACCTGAATGATTTATTTAATGGTTTTTTTTTTTGTCAAATTCCTCCCTCTGCTTCATTAAATCTTCAAAAACCCTACACTACTCCTTGCTTGTAGTGGGGATTCCCGCCGATTGTATAACGTATTTGCATAATTCTTGCTGAGCATGATTGAAAAATTCGTTTTGCCCGAGCAGTACCACGAACATATGCAGAATTCTAGGTATAACATGAACCTGCAGGTTCACACTGGAGCGTCTGACTGCGGCTGCCTGTTTTAATTCTGAGCTCTAACCACTGGCTCTATATTACTGATCAAGGACCTTAGCTCCTGATTTCACTTTTGGTAGCAGCACCTCTGACTCTGTGTCTGTGGTTTTATGAAGGAAACTCGTCAGCGTTTGCGAGTTGATTTAGAGCGAGGAGTTTACAGAAGGCAGACCCAGCTGTCCTGGAGGTCGGAGGGATTTGCACTCTGCTGTTCTTAACAGCCTAATGATTTTGCTGTTGCTGGAAATCGATCTTGACTATAGACGCTGGCACTGCTGATACTCCTTGGAAACACTTGAGCCAATTTCTTGCCTAGACTTCTTGTCAGCGTGACGACGTCACTGTCAGTGCCTCCGAGGACTAGTCTTTTAGTTGAAACGTCCACTTTAGTCCGACTGGAGATAGTGGGCAACGTAGTGGACAAGTGACCAACAATGGTATTATGAAGAGGAAAGCAAATAAGGGTTAAAGGGTTCGTATATAAGACATTAAGAAGCTACTTTTTGATGTTACGTCACTGCACATTGGACGGGCTTAAATGGGACATAAAAATAAGATGCTGTACAGTAATGCCATACATGTTATATATACTCATGGACAAAAAAAAAACACACCCAGATGGAAATGTGGACTGGTTGCAGATCTCGGCTTGCAGTTCTGTCTCAGGCAGACATGTAAATGATTACAGGTGTGGTCTGATTATGCACTGGGTCTTGCCACAAGAGGGCGTAGTAGTGCTTTCCCTGCTGCCCTATAAAAAGGTTCTCAGACTACTTTTGGCAAGTGTACCTCTTTGGTGAGAGATCGTTGATTGCTAGACTTGCCTCTACGACGCACTCAAAGACATTTTGCCCAGTTGATAGACTTTGAGATGGGGACATCATTGGACGTAGAGACACAGGATGGTCGTTATGATGAATTGCTTCCCTTGTAGCCCATTCTGACCTAGCTGTTAGGTGTTGGCAGCAGTGGTTCCGTGAGGGCATGCGCACAGCAGAATCGTATCGTCTTTAGTGACGAATCCAGGTTCTGTTTGCGATTCGACGACAGTCAAATTTGGGTATGGAGGCCTTGTGGTCCTTCAGTCCTGCCTTTGTTATGGAGTGACACACTGCCCCAACTGCTGGTGTGAGGATCTAGGGAGCCATCGCATACGATAATCGGCCACCCCTGATGGTGATACGAGGGACACTAACAACTCAGCAATATGTGCAGGACATACTGCAAGCTTTCCCAGGAATGTCTCTGCTAGATTTCAACAATTCCTAGGCCTGCCCGGTTGCCAGGTTTATCGCCAATCAAGCATTTATGGGAACAGCTGGAACACCAGCTTCGGCAACCTACAAGTGTGCAGGATCTACAGGCCCAGCTGCAACATCTGATACCATAATTAATCTGCATGCCTCCAATGCCCAACTGTATCTCATCTTGTGTCCAGGCTAGAGGCAGCCTAACAGGGTAACTAGAGCCTCCTTTCAGTTGTACAGTTTTCCCCTTATGCTTTTCCTAATATTGTAATCATTTACTTGTATCATCATTACCTTCGTACATATAAAGTTTCATTTGATTCCAACAACTCCTGGAGTTATTTTTTTGTCAGCGAGTGTATTTATGACATTGTCTTCCACTTGTAACACTTGATAACTTTATCTAGAGCGACTTACAACTTGCCAAAAAGCAAAACCACAACCAAAACTGCAAAGTCAGTGTTGTTCTGGTCAGTGGTAATGGTTTCAAACAGTTGACAAGTAGTTGAAAAATGTTTCCCAGTTAGCTTTTGTGAAATGTGTGACCGCATATTCTTTGTAGGGTTCAAATCTGGACTCTGACCAGGCCAAAACATGAGCCTGGTGCACTGTGGCACACTTCCAAAGAAGACTAATCATAAGAATGAAAAGAAGAACTTTGAGTTAGAACTTTAAAATATTTTCATGATTATATCTTTGTGTACAAGAAGACTAAGTGAATTTCCCTGTTTCAAGCTTTTTGCTCATAACAGTTCATGGTAGCAATAAGCAGTGATGAGCAAATGGTGGCACAGCTCTAGGGCTCTCACTTTCTTAGTTATGACATAGTTCCTTAGTAGTTTCTTAGTTATTACAAGTTCCTTAAAAGCATTGTATTTTGCAATATTGGGTTTGGTCCATTTTATTTTACCAAGGAGTGTGCAATCCAAGCAATCGAAGGTTAAGCTCCTGGGATTTGAATCCTGGACCTTCTGCTCAGTAGTCCAGTACCTTAACCACTGTAACACCACAGTGTTGCAGATCAAAAATGCAGCTTACAGTCTTATAAGAAAGTTTGGGCACTATTCAAACTCCAGTGTAAACCCATTTTGTTCATCTTAATGAACAGTTAACAAGTCAGTTAAATTCTGTGCCCTTTAAAATATTATGGGTCATCTAGGAAGGCATCCAAATTTTAGTACACGCCAAATAGTGTTATTCACTCCTTGTTTATGCTCTACATTGTAGTGCTGGGTGATATGACCTCAAATCAATATCATGATTAATTGATTCATAACTTTTATCTTGACTATGATTAATGAACTTTGTTTTTGAAATTTTTTTTTGTCCTCATAGTTCACTGACAAGGTTTGTACTGTAAATATTAAAACTGGGTTTAAGATAACTGAAAAAACCACACAGGTGCACTATGTGGTTGTTTATTGAATATTTCAACCAATTGTCGTGATGTACAGTGGTGCTTGAAAGTTTGTGAACCCTTTAGAATTTTGTATATTTCTGCATAAATATGACCTAAAGCATCAGTTTTTCACACAAGAGAAAAAAGTTAAACAAATGAGACAAAAATATGGTCATATACAAAAACTTGGTTATTTGTTTATTGAGGAAAATGATCCAATGTCAAATTGATGCTCATCAGGCTGGAAAAGGTTACAAAACCATCCTTCTAAAGAGTTCGAACTCCACCGATCGCACAGTCAGACAGATTGTGTACAAATGGAAAAATTCAAGACCATTGTTACCCTCCCCAGGAGTGGTCGACCAACAAAAATCACTCCAGAGCCAGGTGTGTGTAATAGTTGGTGAGATCAGCAAAGGACCCCGGGTAACTTCTAAAGCAACTGAAAGGCCTCTCTCACATTGGCTAATGTGAATGTTCATGAGTCCCACCAGAAGAGAGAACACTGAAACAAACATGGTGTGCATGATAGGGTTGTAAGGAGAAGGCCACTGCTCTCCAAAAAGAACATTGCTGCTCGTCTGCAGTTTGCTAAAGATCACGTGGACGAGCCAGAAGGCTATTGGAAGAATGTTTTGTGGATGGATGAAGACCAAAATACAACTTTTGGTTTAAAAGAAAAGCGTTATGTTGGAGAAAGAGGGAAAACACTGCATGCCAGCATAAGAACCTTATCCCATCTGTGAAACATGGTGGGTGTAGTATCATGGTTTGGACCTGTTTTGCTGCATCTGGGCCGGACGGCTTGCCATCATTGATGGAACAATGAATTCCTGATGAAAATATCAGTAGAATTCTAAAGGAAAATGTCCATGACCTTCATCTGTCCATGAACTGAATCTCAAGAGAAGGTGGGTCATGCAGCAAGACAACGACCCTAAAGTCATTCTTTCAAAGAATGGTTAAGAAGAATAAAGTTCATGTTTTGGAATTGCCAAGTCAAAGTCCTGACCTTAATCCCATGGGAAATGAAGGACCTGAAGCGAGCAGCTAATGTGAGGAACCCACCAACATCCCAGAGCTGAAGCTGTGGTTGTGGCATTAGTTTTTTTCCTTTCCGTTCTTCTTGAATCACTTTTTGCATTGTGTAGAGTGTAAGAGAAATTAAACAAGGTGGTATTCACAATTTTTTTTTGAATTAAATAATTCGACAGGGGGGGGGGGGGGGGGGGGGGATGGGCAAGGCTACGTCAACTAATGGTTCTGACTGTCGGTTTCGATTAATTTTCGAATAATTGCCCGCAGCTTATTGTCCATTTTTTTTTCAGTTCCACTTAACGTATAGAAACACTTAAGTTCTACAGTTACAGACTGTAGTTCTTCTGTTTCTGTACACACTTTGTTAGTCCCCTTTGCTCTGTTCTCTAATGGTCAGGACCCCCACAGATCAGGTCCTAGTTGGGCTGTTGGGTCGTTCTCAGCATTGCACTGACGTGGTTTGTCGTTGTTAGTGTGTGTTGTTCTGATACAGTGGATCAGCACAGCAGTGCTGCTAGAACTGATAAAATGGACAGTGAGTGTAGAAACAAGGAGCTGTACCTAATAAAGTGATTGATTTGACTATATGTATCTATCTCTCTATTGGTGACACTACTGACTAAAAAGTATAGATAAGGAAACAAAAAAGTAGGGTTGTATCAGTTGTAGGTGGCTATATTGGGGAAGGGTACCTGGTAAATGCTGCTTGCATAAATATAGATTGCAGCTTGGGTGTCTTGGCTGTCTGTGTCTGAAAGGATGTGTTGATGCGGGGGGAGCGGTTTGGCAACCCTAACCAGCTACACAGCTGCAAAAGCGTGTCGCTACGGTAACACCTCTAGTGTGGTCGGAAACTTGCTTTTTTTTTTTTTTTTTTTTTTTTTTTTTCAAAAAATTTCCAAATTGCTGTGTACGCAATACAGACAATCTACACAAGGCCAAAGCCACACCTCGGCACTGTAGTGTTTCACCTGCTTGCTGCCATTCAGAAGTCATTACTTACAGTGCAGTGTGCATTCTGTTACTGTGAGGATGTACCGTCTTATGAAAACGTTTGGGCACCCCTGATCATTTTCATGGTTTTAAGTTATAAATCATTGGTTGGTTCAGATCAGCAACTTGAGTTAAATATATCATATAGCAGATGGAACACCAGTGGGGGATATTTGAGAAGTGAAAATGAAGTTTATAGGATTTACAGAAGTGTGGCAGTAATTATTCAAACAAAATTAGGTCAGGTTGCATAATTTGGGCACCCCAACAGAAAAATGACATCAATATTAGTAGATCCGTGCTCATCCCTATCCCTGTGCGCACACACCATCCCCCTCGTCCTGCCTAGTGCCGTGGGCGACGGTCATCCACCTGCGAGGTGCCATCACTTCACCTACAGCTTCCAGTCCTGGATTTTGGTTTTGAAGGTGCTTTGGACCATTCTTCTTTACAAACATCTCCAGTTCAGTCCAGGTTTTGATGGTTTCCGAGCATGGACAGCCCACATTTTCAGTAATATTCATGTCTGGAAGACTGAGATGGCCATTCCAGAACGTTGTTACTGGTTCCTCTGCATGAATGCCTTAGTAGATTTTGAGCAGGGTTGGGGAGGTTCGTTGGCCTCGGTGCAACTTTGTCACTGATTCTTGAACATTGTTCTCAAGAATCTGGAGATATTAAACTGGAATCCATGCGACCCTTCAACTTTAAACAAGATTCCTAGTACCTGCACTGGCCACACAGTCCCCCAGCATGATGGAACCGCCACCAAATTTTACTGTGGGTAGCAAGTGTTTTTGTCTTGGGATGCTGTGTTCTTTTCCCGCTCCTTGTATGTCCAATAACTCAATTTTAGTTTCATCAGTAACACAGCACTTTATTTCCAAAAATGGAAGCTGGATTGTCCAAAATGTGCTGTAGCACCCCTCAAGTGACTCTGTTGTGGCGTGTCCCTGCAGAAAAAGGCTTCTTCTGCATTACTCTCCCATACACAGCCTCTCCTTGTGCAAAGTGCGCTGTATAGTTGAACGATGAACAGTGACACCATCTGCAGCAAGATGAGGTTGTAGGTCTTTGGAGGTGGTCTGTGGCTTGACTATGACTGTTCTCACCATCCTTCGCCTCTGCCTATCTGAGATTTTTTCTTGGTCCTGCAACTTCGGGAGTTCCTTAACTAGCACTGTGCCTGTGGTCTTCCCATTGCCTCAGTATGTTCCTCACAGTGGAAACTGACAGCTGAAATCTCTGAAAGAACTTTTCCCTTTCCCTGAACCATGATGTTGAACAACCTTTGTTTTCAGGCCATTTGAGAGTTGTTTGTGAGGCTCCATGTTGCCACTCTTCAGAGAAGATGCAAAAAGAGGAGAAAAACTTCCAATTGGCCACCTTAACACTTTCTCATAGTTGGATTCCTTGTGTTATGTAGATCAAGGTCAATGAGCTTACAAAACAAATTTTGTGTTCCAATAATTAGTGCTAAAGTATTCAAATGACAAGGGTCTGCCCAAATTTATGCACCTGCCCTAATTTTTGTTTGAATAATTACTGGCACACTTTCGTAAAACCTATAAACTTAATTTCACTTCTCAAATATCACGGTGTTCATCTGCTATATGATATATTTACCTGAAATTGCTGAGCTGGACAACCAATGATTTATAAAGAAAAATCATGAAAATTATCAGGGGTGCCCAAACTTTTTCATACGACTGTATATCAAATCATAGATTTCAAATCAATTATACTACACATAAAGGGTGACCCAGTGTTGATACTACACCTCTTTAATGCCATTTGGAAGAGTGTTCTCAGAATGCGTAATTTCTTCATTAGGCGAAGTACATCTTACAGTGCACTCATGTCAATTGTCTTCTATCCTTTCATTTCTTTACTAAGCACGGCAGGAAAGTCCCAGCTTGTCGACTGTGTAGTGCTGCTCAACTCGAGTACCTGGTGTTTCACCTTTCCGTTGCTTAGTAATGCTGCTTTTCAGGAAAGACCAGTCGAATGCTGTGCTCTACACATCTAGATAACTTTGTTTTGAGAAGTACTGAGGATGAGGGTGTGGGTGGGGCGAGAACAAGATCCAAACCTACGTTATCAGTAACTACGCTCGCACGCAGCCGTGTAATTACCAATCTGTCATCAAATGCAACGAGCAAAATGCATTTTAGTTTGAAAGCATAAAATCCACATGTGAAAGTCTGGTAAGCCATGGCTGTGCAGGAATGGTGATGGTGGTAACATAGTAACGCTTCAGCCACTCCCATTTCCTAATGGCTTTTACGAGAAACCAGAACAGTCTCAATGAAGCCAAGACAAGTCCTCTGTGTGTAATCCATTTTAGACTCCACAGGCGATCTACTCATCCTGATTCTACACCCATCACGGGTGATCCCAGCATCAAAGATACGCACCCTATAAATTAGGGGTGGGTATCGGAGACGACTGCATGCTACGATATGCGTCACGGTACGATTATATCATGATGCATAGCGATCTGATGCATCCTGCGATTTTCTACACAGTTTGCTGAAAATATAAAAACAGCTGAAATACAAGTTCAATCTTGAGTCGTCTTTATAGATCACATCACAGTGATAATTCAGCAGAGTCGAAACACTACTGCGACATCTGCAGGAGCTGTCGTGTGTGTGTGTGTGTGTGTATGTGTATATATATATATATATATATATATATTATATATATATATATAATATATATATATATATATATATATTATATACACACACACACACACACACACACACACACCAAGACAGCAGATTTCTGGCTGTCACAGATCTGTAACAACTTTTTTTAGAAGCTCTTCTGTCCGCCACTCGTTACCTGTATTAATGGCACCAGTTTGACCTCGTTATCTGTATAAAGACACCTGTCCCACAGCCTCAAACAGTCAGACTCCAAAACTCAACCATGGCCAAGACCAAAAGAGCTGTCGAAGGACACCAGGAAGAAAATTGTAGACTGCAACCAGGCTTGGGAAGAAAATGAATCTACAGTAAGGCCAGCAGATGGTGTGAATAAATCAACTGTGGGAGCAATTGTAAGAAATGGAAGACGTACAAGGCCATTGATAATCTCCCTCGATTTCTGGGGGCTTCACGCAAGATCTATCCTAATGGGGTCATAATGATCATGAGAACGGTGAGCAAAAATCCCAGAACTACCCGGAGGGACCTGATGAATGACCTGCAAGAGAGCTGGGACCAAAGAGTAACAAAGGCTACCATCATGTAACCACTACGCCGAGAGGGAGACTCAGAATCTTGCAGTGCCAGGCGTGTCCCCCTGCTTAAGCCAGTACATGTCCAGGCCGTCTAGAAGTTTGCCAGAGAGCATAGGATGATCCAGAAGAGGATTGGGAGAATATCACGTGGTTCAGATGAAACCAAAATAGAACTTTTTAGTAAAAACTCAACTCGTCGTGTTTGGATAAAGAAGAATGCTGAGTTGCAATCCCAAGAACACCATACCTAACTGTGGAAGCACGGGGGTGGAAACATCATGCTTTTGGGTCTGTTTTTTCTGCAGAGGGGACAGGACGACTGATCCGTGTTTTCAGGGAAGAATGTGAACGGGGCGAGTATCGTGAGATTTTAATCCAAACCCTCCTTCCATCAGTGACAGCATTGAAGATGGAACGTGGCTGGCTCTTACAAACATGACAAGGATCCCAAACACACCGCTCGGCAACGAAGGATGGAGTCCATAAAAAAGCATTTCAAGGCCCCATAGTGCCTAGCCAGTCCTCCAAGACCTCAGCCCCATAGAAAATGTTGTGGAGGGAGTTGAAAAGTCTGTGTTGCCCCAAAACATCACTGCTCTAGAGTGAGATCTGCATGGAGGAATGGGCCAAAATACAGCTACAGTGTTGTGCCAAACCTGGTGAAGACTTACAGGAAATGTTTGACCTCTGTCATTGTCATTATGTTTCAAAATTTGAGTTGAACATTTGTTATTGACCAAATACTTATTTTCCAACCATAATTTACAATTAAATTCTTAAAAAATCCTACAATGTGATTTGCTGGATTTTTTTTTTCTCGTTTTGTCTCTCATAGTTGGTGTACTATGATGAATATTACAGACCTATCTCATCTTTCTAAGTCGGAGACTTGCACAATCAGTGGCTGACTAATACTCTTTTGCCCCATTGTGTTTATTTATTTTATTTGTTTTGTTTGTTTTTTGCACAGCCTTACTGTAAATACAGTGAATGGAGAGCGCTTTGTTTTGTTTACATTTCAGATTAATCTGCTTTAGTAACACCAAATTCCTGTCTAGATAAAAAAAACACTGAATAATTCAGTACTTGACATTTTGAATGCTTAAACAGCCTCAGGAAATGGCTAAGTTGTTTACAGCAGTCATGGCAGCTCCACTACTGGATTCTGCACATCCTAAAACCCTGGGTTCATATCCTGGTTGGAACTTACAATAAGAAGGTGCCCAGTGATTTCCATGTCCTGAAAAACCAATAATATAGGCAAACAGACTCACTGGCCACTTTGTTAGGTATGCTAGTGTATCTACGTTTATAAAAAAACAAAACTATGTATTTAAAATGTATATGCAGTAGGCATGTTCAGTAATGTGCGAAAGTCTTAGGTCACCGTTAGATTTGTTGTTTTAGTGGTTTAGTAATGTTGTAATGACCATATATAACATACTGTTGGCGATTTGACCCCAAAACTTTTTGACTGGTCTCCATTCCAGTCTTTGTGAGCTTTATAATATCTTAGGCTTTTCACCCTGTTCTCCTCTGAAAAATGTCTACTCTTCCAAAAAGGCCTTTATTGATCAAGCTTATTCAGAGTGTAGAAGGGTCAACTTGGCATCCAGATGTAGCTTCCAGATGCTGCTGTTGCTCAAGTGTATGGGGAGGTCACACTAAATACTTGCCAGTGTAGCCTATAGAAGCTGTTTTTGTAATACTGCATATACATTTCTTGTATTTTCTGGTTGTATTCTAATTAAGAGACTGAGAAATAATTATATATAGTCATTATACCATTGCGAAAACAATGGTACGTCTACATGGTGACCTAAGACTTTTGCACAGTGTGTCTGTCTGTCTGTCTATATTTATATACATAATATAGATAAACAATTTTTATAATCTAGGATGCCTTTTCAGTTTTGTTTGCTGTACTGGATGGAGAAGTCAAAGTTGACAGCATTGATGTGTACACACAAATCAATTCAGATTAAATGAACAATGTAATGTATAAGTCATGTTAATATTCATTTTTTCCCCCTATAAAGCTGATTTCAGTGTCGAACAAAAAAAGACTGGTGCTGTACTACTGCCAAAATGTTAATCCTGTCAGCGACGAGCCCTCCATGCAGTCTGTGCCTTTTTGCAATTGCACCCTTGTGTGCCAGACCTGTTTATTTGACTACATTAGTTGCTCCATTGCAAAAGTAAATGAGCAATAAACAGGCACCAAATGTGTCTCGACTAATTAATTACATTTCCTGGATTTAGCGTTACCCAGAATGATTTAGAATTGAGATGAGCAGTTTTGTGGAGCTGGAATTCCAACTTTTCCAGCTACAATTCCAGAGCCTTAACTACAACATTTGGGATGTTTATGTACAATAGAAGCAAAATTTTCAGCATTATTTTGTGTGCCTATGTAGGCTGGCTAAAGCTACTGCCTTTGACTGTAAGACAGCAGTCGAATGTGCCAGGCTTGTGTTGCATCTTCTGACCCGTCAGTACATACCGTCTGTAGTCTGGCTGTGCAGGGGAACGTGGGTAATCTGTGCATTGCGAGTAAAGCCTCACGCAGCAGCACGAGTGCCCTCCTTTTCCTGTTTTTGATCAGCCACCTCTTCTGGATCTACAGATGCACGTCCTGTGTCAGTGTCTTAATTTAGCTCGCTGAGTAAACACAGTAAATGTAAGCGGCTGCACCGCACATGAGGGCCAGTAATTACTTCTCATCAACTTCCTGTTCAACCATAAGCCACAATCCCCCTTAGGATTTTTTTTATTTTTATTTTTGCCTTAATCACTCGTCGTTTCTTCATCAGTCTAATGGTTCCCTCATGTGAGTTGTGTGTTGGATCTTGAGTGGGTCGTTTATCATGTATCCTTGTGATATACAGGCTGGTTTTCCATGCTCTGTTTGCCTGAGGTCGTGCCGGTCTCACTTTATTACGTGCTCCGATATGGAATGTCCACGCACAGACGACTGCCAACCCTACGTCCCTTTTTTCTGACTGGCATGTTTTGTACTTGTCTCTATGGGACTGATGTACAGTGGTACCTCGGTTCTTACATTTACAGCATTTAGCAGACGCCCTTAGCAGACGCCCTTATCCAGAGCGACTTACAATTGGTACATTCTTGTGGGTTAAAGGCCTTGCTCAAGGACCCAACAGTGGCAGCTTGGCAGAGGTGGGTTTTGAACCCTGGACCTTGTGGTCCATAGTCCAGTACCTTACCCACTAGGCTACCACAGTCCCATGTTGTTAATTTGTTCCAGAAGGCTTGTCGAAATCCCAAAACATAGTACGAGCAAATCTTTCCCATAAGGAATGATGTACACTGAATGAATCCGTTCCAGACCCCAAGAAAATCCACACTGTCTAAGGCATTACATGCATGAATTAGGTTGTATTGTACCGGTGCTCCCTGATTTAGGATGGGGATACATTCCAACAAATCCATTACAAGTGTGTATCATGAACCAAGGAGTATAATATAGTCTATATATTTATCATAGTGGATATGATGTTAATGTTAATATTTCCACTGAGAATACATTGAATATTAGCTTAATATTAAATAATCAAATTATTCATTTTCTCGTTTTGCGTTTAATTCCGGGGTTGCCAGATCCAGCGAGGGGAGGGGGGGGAAACAGCTAAAGTCAATGGAAAAAGCGGCTAGGTAAAACCAGGTCTTTACAAAACAGTCCTGGCAACTTTGGGAAGGCTCGCGCACATGCGCAGACAACCACCGGTTATAATCGGGTAACTGGTAAACAAGCTATGAGTAATCCATTTACTGGCATAAAATCCAGCTCTCTTTGTCATTTTTCTTAATCTGATTTCTAGACCACTTATCAGGTAACTGCAGAAATCCGACTGTGATCGGACTATTAAGTGCATGTAAATGCACTCACCGTCATCCTAGGCCTGCTCAGTTAGAGCTTTGGGCCTAGATATTTATAAAGCTGCATTGAGACAATTGAGACAAATCGTCCATCCAGTGTTTCGCTCCATTAAAGGTTAGAGCGAGTTCCAGGTGACACACACTCCCGACTAGATCCTCCCTTACCTTACCGAATTCACCATCAAGAAGGTGTTCGTGGTGAAGCAGGATAGAGGTGAGAATGGGCTGGGATGCTGAGACTGAAATAACAAGGTACAGAGAGGATGGGACAGAGAGGGAGATATGGGAGGGGAATCAGTGTGGGCAGAATGCTGGCACTTTTTCTCTTTCCATGGCCAGAACCCAACACATCAAAAGCCCGTTCTGCCCAACCAGGAACAGATGGCCTTACAACAATAATATTATGCCTACGCTCTTCTTTCCTACTTCACATCTCTTATTCTCTTTCCCACTGTCCCTTTTATTCTCCTTTCTCTTTTCTGACATCCCACCCCAATAATCCTGTGTTTCGGTGACTACTGATGTCTTACTTAACGATTTTCTAGTGCCTAATTGATCCCAATCCCCCCCAAATATTCCTAACAGAGCTCTCATTTTTCTTGTTGCCTCTGCAGGGCATCTGGCGTATTCCAGTGGATGAAATCGATCGCCCGGGCAGTTTTGCGTCTCATATGAACAGATCTATCGTGCTGTTGCTGGAAGTTTTGTCTCAGTTAAGGGATCACGACACACTGCTGAAGATTTCCCACATGCTCCAGAGAACCCCCGACCAGGGAAAGTAAGCACTGCCTTATTTGTAGTAATTATAGTTGTTGTTTGTCTTGTTTTGTTAATTAGACTTATTCAAATATTGATGAACTTCATGAAAGCGAGATGATCTACAGTGGTGTGCAAAAGTCTTAGGCCACCGTTAGTTTGGTGGTTTACCGATGGTATAATGACCCTATGTTTCCGACGATTGCACCCAAAAATTTTAAACCTAGATCCGGCATTCCATAATACTCTTTTCCACTGATCTTCATTTGAATATTTGTGAGATTTAGCACGTCTTGTCCTTTTCACTTGTTCCCCTTCTAAAAAGACCATGCCTGATCAAGCTCCTTTGCTCCCACATGCTGCTATTGCACAAATGTAAGGGGAGGCCACACGAAATACTTGCCCCTGTAGCCTATATGCTGTTTTTGATTTATTTTTATAGTACTGCCTACATTTGTTTGTGTGTTCTGGTTGTATTCTAATAAAGGACCTGAGTAATAAGTATATATGGTCATTATACCTTTGCTAAAACAGTATATCCAATCTCTAATCAAATGCTGGCCTAAGACTTATGCACAGTACTGTACATAAACAGTACATAACCTAAAATGTAGACAAGCCTAACTAGGGTGAACTGGAGCAACAAATCAAACTCAGCCATGGAATCTTGGCAAACGTTGGCAAAATGTCATAGCTAATACGCTCGGTGACTCAGCACTGCCCAGAGGATTCCACCTTTCCAACAAGTCAGTATTCTAATGGTTGCCCTGCAAGAGCTGCTTCAGTTAACTCGAAGATTTGTTATGTTGCTATAGAGAAGTGGCAATGTCTAGGAGCAACAACAGCTGTAATGTGTACGCCCACCAGCTCACAGGAGCTCTACATCATCTTGAGCAAAGTGCGTACTTTGTACGTAGAAATCCTCAGCAGTCACCATCGAATGACAAACTGCCTCTGGAAGCAACGTCAGCACAGCTCTTTGAGATCTTCATCTGGGATGCCAAATTTATGCCAAGGGCTTATTGTTGGAATCACAATTTCAGCCTTGCACTGGCGGCAACGTTCGCCTGACTCGAGCTTGTTTTTAGTCTTTGATTCAGGGATAAGAGGAACGTCTTTGCTCGTGTCGTTCGAGTGACTCTCAACCGAGGTTTAGTAGCCAAGAAGGTGCTGCACCATGGCCCCGCACGCTGGTGGATTATTTTCAGTCCTTTTCCAGCCTGATGAGCATCAACAACTCTTTTTCTGAGGTTCTCAGAAATCTTGTTTGTTCGTGCCATGATACACTTCCACTAACATGTTGTGAAGAGCAGACTTTGATAGATCCCTGTTCTTTAAATAAAACGGGGCCCACTCACACCTGATTGTCATCCCATTGGTTGAAAACACCTGACTCTAATTTCACCTTCAAATTAGCTGGTAATCCTAGAGGTTTAAGAGCCAACTGAAAGGAAAGGAAGCCTGTGAATGCTCCAGAACACATGCTGCAGTTGGTATTAGCGTTAGTATGTGAGTTCATCAATAGACTAAGTGTTTTGCTTTTACTTTTCACTTTCAATCCATTACTCACTAAATTACATGAGATTTTCAACACACTTATGAAATTAGCTTTCTGTTAATGATTATGAACTGTAGGTTAATGTAAGTGTTTTAAACATAATCGTCATTACCTATCATAGGCTCGGCTTTTCAGCCAAAAGAGACGGAAGATCATTTTGGCGAATCCCTATTAATTTCACAGTGCAGTCAGTAAGAGTTGTTACTTGTTCGTTATGAAGTGTCTGTTAATCGCTGCCTTGACGTCCTCGGTCCTTGTTTCTCTGGCAGTTGTTTGAGCGTTTCCAGCTGTGCAGCTCCCGAGTGCTTGTGTTTGAATTCTCTCTCTGGGTGGCTGTTTGTAGGAAATATTTGCGGGATGTGGACCGGCAGGTCTTGGCTAAGCGCGCCTTCTTCTTCACTGTGAAAGTGCTGGAGGACAATCTGGATAAACTCACTGCGGTAAGGCGGCACCTCTGCACTTTTCTCTTCTCGTTAGCGCTTGGTTCACGTGGAAAGCTCTGGAAAGTTCTAAATGCTGCCATTGTGGGCTTAATTATTTTTGGAATTATTTTGATTTATTCTCTATGCCACACACAACACAGGCGACAGGGCTCAGGAAGTTGTGCCCCAACCGTTAAAGCATCGAAAGGATGAAGGTGTCTCTCAAATTTTTGTTAAATACCTTTGCATGTACAGTACTGTGTAAAAGTCTTGAGCATTGTACATTTTTAGATTTATATTCTGCTTAGACTTTAAGTTTTAGTGGTCACTGCACTTTGTAGTTCTACAATTACAGACTGTAGTCCATCTTTTTCTCTACATACTTCGTTAGTCCCCTTTACCCTGTTCTCTAATGGTCAGGACTCCCACAGATTAGGTCCTATTTGGGTGGTGGATCATTCTCAGCATTACACTGACGTGGTGGTGCATTCACCATATTGCTCCACCTTGTAGATGTAAAGTCAGAGACAGTAGCTCATTCTGCACAAATGTGACCTAAAACATCATCAGATTTTCTAAGTCTAAGTCCTAAAAGTAGGTAAAGAGAACCCGATTAGACAAAAATATTATACTTGTTCATTTATTTATTGAGCAAAACGATCCAATATTCCATATCTGCCCGTGCCAAACTGTGAATCTTTGTTGATTCACGACCGATGTCAAATCGCAGGATGACTAATCAGCAAGCCTTTCATAAGGAAGCCCTGTATAATTACATTACATCTCTAATTCCACTCAATGTTGATCTGACATTTCTTGCTAATGTACGTACACAGTGCACAGCCTTCTAATAATGCAGCTATAATATGGATCTACACCAGTTAAATAGCAGCTATCATTTGATGGCGTACAGTGGAGCAAAAAAAGTATTGGGTCAGCCACTGATTGTGCAAGTTTTCCTACTTAGAAAGATGAGAGGTCTGTAATTTTCATCATAGGTACACTTCAACTATGAGAGACAAAGTGAGGAAAAAAAATCCATGAAATCACTTTGCAGGAGTTACTGAAGAAGTTGCAGGTCTGTGAGAGCCAGAAATCTTGTTTGTCTGTGGTGACCAAATACTTATTTTCCACCATGATTTTACGATTAAATTCTTTAAAAATCCTACAATGTGATTTCCTGGATTTTTTTCTCATTTTGTCTCTCACAGTTGAAGTGTACCTATGATGAGAACTTGCACAATAAATGGCTGACTAAATACTTTTTTGCCCCACTGTATGTTCCGGAATACTGGTCCTGTAAGTAGTATTTATTGTGATATGATATCACTGATGGACAGCGCTCAATAGAACGTTGTTGAGTTGACTTGGGCGGATATGAAAATGAGTCAGTATATACTAGGCGCTTGGGTTACGCAGTGGCAAGTGGATATTCCACATCTGTCTGGTGTAGATGTCACACTGGCACGATGTCAGAGGGAGAGACCAGGCAGGGAGATCAGCCTGCTGATGGACTTCCATCCCAACCAGGACAGGCTCACACAGGCTGTAGATTTACAGCATTTAGCAGTCGCCCTTATCCAGAGCGACTTACAATTGGTACAGTCTTACAATCCATGCAATTGTGGGTTAAGGGCCTTGCTCTAGGACCCAACAGCTTGGCAGAGGTGGGATTTGAACCCTGGACCTTTTGGTCCATAGTCCAGTACCTGAACCGCTAGGCTACCACAGTCCCCTGTGCCTCTTAGAGACCCACAGCAGCTGTGTGATGCACAGACCTTAATATGATCCATAAGTCAGATCAACATCTGGCGGAACTGTCATTTTGCAGCGCTCCCTCGAGAGCGGTGTGTCGATTGGTTATGCGGACCATCCGCTGACTAAGCACATTGTGTAGCATGCTGTGTGTGCGAGAGCGCTGTTGGTATGGCATGTAAACGCATTCATTCTCTACCTCAGGTGTCTGATCCTTCGAAGCCTTCCACTTCCTCCATGGGTGAAATGATGACAGCTGATGTGACCGGCCGGCCTCCTGTCACAGAAGACCCTAAATCGTCCCAGCTCCCTAAACCGGGCCTTCCAGACTCGTCTTCGACACCCTGCGCAAAGCTCACACCCTCAGGCGCCTCTCAACCCTTCCAGCACTTCCCAGAACCAGGGAACCAAAGCCAGACCGCAACAGCTGCAGCTTCCCAACCCAGGGAAGGAAGCTCCATCCTCGGTGAGCCTATGGAGCTCGAATCTGGAGCTTGGATAGGCGCGCCCAAACCAAGAGCCCAGCAGGCGCCCGTTGACGGAGTTCCACAGGACCAAGGGACACCCAGATCGGCGACGGAGGTTACGGAGAGGGTTCTGGAGAGCGCTCGGGCTCCGGAGTTGTCTCTGGAGGAGCTGAGCATTAGTTCAAAACAGCAGCTCATGCAGGTTCACAGAGGATCACACGCCGTGACTCCGGCGAGGCCCAACAGGAAGAGGAAGCTCCTGGAGGACGTCGAGTCAGGAAAGACGCTCCTACTGGACGCGTACAAGGTGTGGCAGCAGGGCCAAAAGGGCATGATATACGATCTCGGGCGCATCGAGAAGATCATGTCGGAGACGTACATGTTGATCAAGCAGGTGAGTGTGGAGGGGCCGGTTCGGATTCGCTTCTGCCGCTTGGGGAAAGTTCTGGATAGGTTGTGATTTCTGTGCTGTGACCATGAAAGGTTGGATGTGTCACTGTAATGGCGTAATGATGGGGAAATCCTCAGCCATCAGCCTCATGACTCAACGTGGAAGCACTGAATGTTTAGGGGAGATCCGAGCAGCCCGCAGCATGTGACAGTCCACACAATATAAGCTCTGTGCTCTTAATATAGGTGTTAGATGTTTGTGATACAGGATGTTGACCAGACGCTACTACAGTAACAGATGCGTGTTAGCGATAGTGCTGAAAACAAGTGGTACCCTACCATCTACACAGCATCCCTAATAGGGGAAGGTCCCACGAAAAAATCGTACTAACACCTGAGCTTTGTTTAGTGATAACACAAAATTTCTGCTCTGTTTATTCAGTTTAAAGCTGTTTGACTTTCAACAAAGTACCATCGCTTGGCCGGGTGGTTCACCAACAGATATTCACCATTTAGTCACACTGCTGAGAAATCTGATTAGTGGCTGACTCATGTAGACTCGGACTTTCCCGTTATCACATTACTACAGTGCATCTAAGCCTGTAATCGGATTTTGCCCAAATCTGATTGCTTGCAGTTATTTTGCTATGCTCTACATCTTAGCACACACTGTGTTGCCATTTACACTTACAGTGGCTGGCGAGGAAAATCAGCACATCACCATAAGCTCAACTGGAAATGACTGTAAATAGATTGTAAATCAATGAGCTAGCCCACGCTGTGGCACTTCCTGATTATCTGCACTGCAGTGTGTTTACTGTCTGGTCTGCAGTATGTGGAGAATTTATGGCATTTGATGAAGAATGGAGCGGCTAAGAATATGCTGAACAGATCGTGTTGTTGAGCTGTATCCTAAAGCAAAGGCATTTAAGCGACAACAAAGCAAAAGCAAGAGCAAAAAAAAAGAATCAGCCTCAGCATTTGGGAGAAGTACTTCTGTGGTGCCAAACATGGCGCAGTGGGCAGTCTGGCCAGATTGTAACGAAGATAATAATTGGGATGAATTGAAAATGGCAATTAACATCTAGAGGAAAAGATATTCATTGCCAGATGAATATCTGGCAGCATTTAAAAAATCTCTATTTAAATGTTAAGCCAGCAGTTCAGACATCTGAAAGCAGTCACTGGGTTATCCAAAGAAGCTCCTGAAGAAAACTCTCATAATATACCGTAGTAAACAGGTTCTAGAGAGACGTCCCGCATCCTCACAGTAGTGATTAATTCGAATAATTCAAAATAACGTTTTAGCACGACGTTCACAATGTTATGAGATTATATACGTTTGTACAAAGAACGCGTCGCTTATGCGTCTGTCGTATATCTGTGGTCCAAAAAGGTTTTCATTTCAGAATTTACAGGAAAGGGACGTAGCAGACGTGACCATAACCTTAGCAGATGTCTCTTGAGTGTTGTAGCATTACCTCTCCATCTCTCATTTTGTAAAAAGTAATAAAAACTCATGATATTCAAATCAATAATCAAATACTAATATAGTGCTAACCAATTACTAACAGTGCTAATCAAATACTAATGCAATGGTAGTCAAATACTAGCACAGTGCTAATCAAGTCCGAGCAGTGCTAATCGCATATTAACACAGTAGTAGTCAAATACCTACAAAGTGCTAATCAAATACTAACAAGGAGATAATCAAATACTAACAGTGCTTATCAAATACAAAGTGCTAATCAAATACTAACAGAGATAATCAAATACTAAGTGGTAATCAAATACTAATAGAGCTAATCAAATACCAACAGTGCTAATCAAATACTAACAAGGAGCTAATCAAATACTAACAAAGAGATAATCAAATACAAACAGTGCTAATCAAATACTAACAGCACTTAGTATTTTATTATCTCTGTTAGTATTTGATTAGCACTTAGTATTTGATTATCTCCTTGTTAGTATTTGATTAGCACTGTTTGTATTTGATTATCTCTTTGTCAGTATTTGATTAGTTCCTTGTTTGTATTTGATTAGCTCTTTGTTAGTACTTTATTAGCTTTGTTAGCATTTGATTAGCACTTAGTATTTGATTAGCTCTTTGTCAGTATATGATTAGCACTTAGTATTTGATTATCTCCTTGTTAGTATTTGATTAGCACTTAGTATTTGATTATCTCCTTGTTAGCATTTGATTAGCACTGTTAGTATTTGTTTAGCTCTTTGTTAGTATTTAATTAGCTTTGTTAGCATTTGATTAGCTTTGTTAGTACTTTATTAGCACTTAGTATTTTATCTCTGTTAGTATTTGATTAGCACTTAGTATTTGATTAGCTCTTTTGGTAGCATTTGATTAGCACTGTTTGTATTTGATTAGCTCTGTTAGTATTTGATTA
>JAJAGP010001777.1:0-16366 GCA_025084515.1 Ancistrus triradiatus | reverse complement strand
GGTATCGCTCTGTTCTTCCTGTGCTAACCGCTAATATAATACAGTGCTTGCAGCGTGAGCGTCAGCTGCTAATGTATACAGTTCTGACAGTTTAAGTGCTTGATTGGGAGGTGCGAGTTTCACTTCGGCTCTTTGTCCATGATTCTGTTTTGCATTCATTCCAAGTATGTGTTGCAGTAAGAGGATCCGTTCTGATTGCATTTCGGATCATCGTCCAAATAAAGCATCTGTTCTAAACTCGGAGGAAAGATCTGTAGAACTTACTGTGTTTATTCCCCTGCAGGTGGATGAGGATGTGGCTTTGGACCAGGCTATGAAGTTCTGCCAGATTCAGATGGCAACGTCAGCACAAAGACAGGTAACGCATACCGACACCCACACACTTGTCTATGTATGCTAGTGAGGATTTGCATTGATATAATGATTACTAACCTACAGCAAATCGTTTTGCTGTTATTATTTTTTTAAAGATAAAACAAATAAAGAAGTGAGGACTGGCAAAACGGTCCTCTCGAGTCAAAATTGCAAGGTTTTGGTCCTCATAAGCACAGGAAGAGGGTCTTTGAGAAGAGTCTTTGTGGGTTCCCACTGACACACTGACTGCATTTCCATGCACTTAATGATCCAATAACTGCAGAAAATTAGCTTCAGGCAGTAATCAGAGTTCTACTTTGCAACCAGCCAATAATCTCACAGAAATTTGTGACTTAAACTTCAAACTTTAGTATTAAATGCTCAAATGCGCAGACTGGAAAAACGACTAAAATCGGGTAACTGGTATACATGCTTTGAGTAATCCGATTACTGGAGTAAAATCCAGCTCTCTTTATCGGATTTCTTAATCTAATTTCTAGATTGGAGTATTCTCTATGCATGACTTCAGAAATCCAACTGCGATCG
Source organism: Ancistrus triradiatus (assembly GCA_025084515.1). NCBI lineage: Eukaryota > Metazoa > Chordata > Actinopteri > Siluriformes > Loricariidae > Ancistrus > Ancistrus triradiatus. Next base: position 15,466 of record JAJAGP010001777.1, on the reverse strand, counting down.
GATTATTAAGTGCATGTAAACACACTTGTTGTTAAACCTACACCTAACCCTGACCTAAACCATTGGATACTCTTGGTTTTTTAAAAGAAAGTTGCAGTGTCTGTTTAAAAAAATTCAATGATATGTAAACATCTCTCTCACACATGTATTCAAATGTGCCCGGAAATAAGCCCCAGTGATGTGATTGTTCTCCCCAGTGCAATGCAAATCCCTTGGGTTCCTGTAACATAACACACCAACTGTAATTCCGCTGGGGCTCTTTTCTCCCAGAGGTCTTTCATTTCTCATGTCCATGTAATTTGAAAAAAAAAATAATTCACGGCCTCTGAGGTTCTGACATGACTCCACTATATGGAGTCATGATATCTACTCTCATATATATTCATACTTTTAAGATCAACTCCTGCACTTTGAGAGAGATGTTGGACTTGAGACAAAACCTGTGGGACTGTGGTAGCCTAGCGGTTAAGGTACTGGACTATGGAGCAGAAGGTCCAGGGTTCAAATCCCACCTCTGCCAAGCTGCCACTGTTGGGTCCTTGAGCAAAACCCTTAACCCACAATTGCTTGGATTGTAAGACTGTATCAATTGTAAGTCGCTCTGAATAAGGGTGTCTGCTAAATGCTGTAAATGTAAATGTAAAACCCCGCCCCACCCCACTCGAGGGTCGAACCTGGCCTCACGCGTCCCACTGGCGGGCTAGCATGTTTTAAAGAGACGCAAAAGATTAAACCAAGCTGTCTGTGCGTCAGTCTTCTTCACAACATCTTCACAACAAGATTTCTGCTCAGCAGTTTTATTACAGCATTTTTTCATTTTTTCTTTTTTTCAGCAGTTTTTATATTTTTACCCATTTCTTTTATGTACCATTCTTTTTCATTGATCTTACTGCCTGTCTCTTCCTTCGTTTATATTTTTTCTTCTGTTTTTTCTTCAAATCTTTGCCCATTTGTTCTTGTTTTTAGGTATATTTTTTCTACCTTACTTTTTCTTGTCTTTTTTTTCATTATTTTATTTTTTCCTGGCTTGCCTACTACTTTCCAGTCTGTCTTCATGTTTTTAATTTACTTTCTTTATTCCTTCATTCCTTTCCTTTGTTCCTTTTTTTTGTCCTCGTGTCTTTCTACTTTATTATTCTTGCTTATTTTTTCTTATTTCATGCATTGCAGCCTTTTCCTTGACTGTTTGCTTGCTTGATTTAGATTTTCTGGCTTTTGTTCTTTCTTGTTTATGCTTTCTTTGTTCTTTCTTGTCTGCTTAATTGCTTACGTTTTCTGACTTGTATAATTCTTTTATTTTATTTCATGGCTACATTTCTTTTTCTAAATGCACAATTGTTTTCTCACCATTCTCACCTCATTTCTCACCTTTCTTTCCATTAGGTTTTTTTTTTGGTCACTGTCCTTTTAGTTACGTATTTCTTTTTCTCCATTTCCTCTGTCATTCCATCGGTGGTTCATTAGCATGCACGATTTAATCAGAGCGGCTCCTGAGGAAGCCCCTATCTCTCCCATACACTTGCTCTAATGTTGTAGCTTTGCAGAACCCCACTGTGTCATAGTTACAGCTCCCCATGTGTTACAGGTTACACACACATCAGACATGTTCGTGTTAGAGAAATGTTCATGCTATGAAAATAGAGATGCTCTAAATACTATATGCATAGCTGTTAGAAGTTAATCATTAATAGTCAGGAATGCACAATGATTCTGCCACATATCATGGATGTAGCTTACTGACTGTGGATCATCATACCGTCTCTCGACACTCTCTTCGTTTCCTACCAGGTGCTTTTGCTCTTTGTACTTTTTCTTCACTGCGTGGTGGAGGAAGCCTAACAGGAAGTGTGGATGCCGATGGGAAGCGTGGGCTTAGATTTGTTTGAATGAAAAGAGAGAAGTTGAGTGGGTGCCTGTCATCGGAACGAGTTCTCTGTCTCAGATTGCAGAATATATTAGGTTTTTTTAATACAACAGTATCTGTTGGTTCAAAGCTATCGTTTAATGTCTGATCTCTGTTGAGCTCTTTAAATCCTTGTACCCCTCTTTTTTCCCATCAGTGAAATAGACTTCGTTCAAATTAATTAAGACTTTGCCTAGACATAATCACTCGTCAGTTGCCATCCAGCGGTCAGACCTTTTAAAGCCTTTTTAAATAATCTCTAATTGCTGTGCTTTACTTGGACTCCAGAAAACCAACCAATCCACCTGTATTTGCTTTGACAATGGGTGCTTTGGAATAAGGACTCTCGAAGTACCCTGCCTTATCTGTAGGTGGTTTGCTCAACCTGCGGATTGATGTCTATATTTTTATTTGCAACCTTGAAAAGAAAATGTAAAACAAAGCCGGTTGTGAAAGTTGTTAGTCCTGTGCAAATTACTGTTATAATTAGTGGTATGTTCTTAGGTTTCTTGCCCAGTCTGGTTACGTGGTGGAAGGCACCCTGGTGGGTGCCCCTTACACTCACTCATTGAGCAAGGTCAGAACACGAAAGTCACCATTCCGAGACGCCAAGAGATGTATCCACTTTGAACATTGAGGCAGCCCTTGGTAGACACAGGATTGTCTTTTCCCAAATATGGCCTGTCACGGTGGTGATGAGGCAGTACTACAGACATTACTGCAGGTTTGCTGAGTGTGTTTTTGTGCTGGTACCTTGGCTGGTTTGAGCCTGTCGTGGACAACTGACTCAAAGTTGTTGCACAGTGTTTACTTCGCAGATGGTGAAATAAGTTAGCTGTTGAGCTGCCTTTAATGGCAACTTATTTCTGACAGTTTGCAGATTAATGACTCTAATGACATAGTCTGTGGGACTGTGGTAGCCTAGCGGTTAAGGTACTGGACTATGGACCAGAAGGTCCAGGGTTCAAATCCCACCTCTGCCAAGCTGCCACTGTTGGGTCCCTTAACCCATAATTGCTTGGATTGTAAGATTGTACCAATTTTAAGTCGCTCTGGATAAGGGTGTCTGCTAAATGCTGTAAATGTAAATGTAGTCTGTGAGGCTGGTGCTGTCTGTATTTTGTCTTCTGGCGCAGTTTGTTCACTCATTTTTAACTTAAATCATGAGTTTTTAGGTAGAACGCTAGCTTGAAATGTGGCACTAGCACTCTGCTTGTACTCATTTCAGATGGGCAGTAGTCTGTCTTACCTGGTTACGCAGTGAATATGTTGGTAAAACAGCGACTGAGATATTAGCGTAGATGATATCGCACACCCCTTGTACATAGTTTTACTTTCTGAATATTAAGAGTGGGGGGAAACTAAATTTTAGATGTCGCGCGATGCAGACGTGGACGATTCAGCATTGATTCACAAAAGTAAAAAAATCTATGATTTAAGTGCTAATTGGTAACATAGTTTTGACGAACGAAGGCAGAAGTGGAGCTTGTAAATATGTAGAGCTACAGCTTTGCCTGGACTGTCTGTGGCATACACATAACAGACAAAACAGACACGAACAAGCAATGTCAAAACTTTCACCCAACACGGAAAGAGGAAAGCGAATTGCAAACTCTGTAACGATTTTTATGGCCAGGGATTTGCATCCATATTCAGCTGTTGAGATCCAGGCTTAGACAAGTCGTAGAGTTTTACTCACAGACTATGATTTTGGAGGTTGGAGATCTTGCATGGTCACTGTTTTCCAGACTGAAACTAGATTCTTTTTCAGATTATTTCAAGTCTTTTGAAAACACACAAACAAAATCAATAAAAAACAGCATAGTCATCCACACATGCTGTAAAATAAACAAAGAAGCATCTTAAGTACTCTAATGGTATATACAGTATTACATTTGTCTTCTTTCAGTGCTTGAATTTGACATTTTCAGTCGTTTCCCTTTACATTTCGGAGTGCAGCCATTTGCGTGGAACTCTGACAAATATACGAAACAGTGAATAGCCCAAATCAGTTTAGAAATAAATGTAGCACAGTATAATAAGTATTTCCATCTCTGAAATACCGTATTTTTCGGACCATAAGGCGCACTTAAAATCCTTTAACTTTCTCAAAAATCGACAGTGCGCCTTTAAATGCGGTGCGTCTAATGTATGAATTAATTCTGGTTGTGCTTTCTGACCTAGAACCGATTGTAGATGGTACACGGCGCTCATAAATCTGTCAAAATGTTTTAGCACGGCTTTGCTAAGTTACGAAGCTTACGGCCACGGTAGTGCGCAGCATCACGGAGTAATACGGTATGTGCTTCAGCATTGGGGTATGTGCATTCATTCATTTATTTTCGAAGCGGATTTCAAACTCAACGCTGTCAGTCACGAGTACAACAGGACATAGAGCAGCTGCGAGAGAATTCAACATTAAAGAATCCCAATGGTACGGAAGCGGAGGAAGCAAGAGAAGCCCCTGCCCAGGGTAAAGGCCAAACTGAGCTTCCGAGGGAACGTTAAGAGTTTGTTTCTTTCATGACGCCTTGTAACCCGCGTGACGACTTTATGTATGAAAATAGATCAGTAGCAAGCCGACTCGTTGAACGCGCTTATTACCCGTGGGCTTTTATAGCCAAAAAAAATAGGTAGTGTTTTTCTTTCCATTATTTGGTCAGATACCTGTGGTCTGCACCTACTGAACTGTTAGTCACCTTATCTGTGCCATCAACAAGCAACATGGAATTCCCCCTTTGCTGCCGGAGAGCCACCTATGATTACGACAAATTTCCACATTACTAGAGTCAACCGGTTGCTTTATCAGAACTAAGATGAGAAACAGGACTGATTTAAGGCCAGCTATCCGACCACCTGGCACCAAACGTTCGAGGATGACATGTTGAGCACCATCCAACACCAGCAAGACTCGTGATTTTATTCCACCCATGGAAATTCCACAGGGGGAAAAGGGAAAATTGCTTGAGAAGTCATTGCTGTAAGGCAGGCATTAATGATACAGCAATCCCCACAATCTACAGTTGAGACCCAAAACCAAAGTCAGTGGATCACGTGAGAGAAAGAAGTCCGTTTAGAAAAAAGGAAACATCAAAAATGCATTGATGATCGTCAACAATTAATAATCGAAAATCCACCGCCGTCTGAATCGTAATCAAATGATTTTTGTAGCACCCCTATGCATTTTATGAGAGTCAGATAAAACCAAGAACTTTGGTAAAACAATGGGGTGGTGTTTCATTTCAGAATGTATTGTTTTAGTGTAATGACTGTGGTCTTGGTTGTGTAGCCAGTTTGCGATGTTTATTGATGGATTCAAAAGTGTCTTGGACTCCCTTGGTGTACGGTGGTTTAGATTCTTGACGGACCTTACTCCTTAGAAAGACCAAAGCTTAACACACAGCTGCTTAGTTCCTTTGTAAACCATTTGTGAAACCTGAACTCTCCTTATTGCTGTTTCAGGTCAGTTTTCTTTTCCTTGTATAAGGATCATGTTTATGTAACGTCTTTGGAAGGCACTCAATGTACATATGCAGAGATAACGGCATAAAACATGTTCTTGTAGGAGTGTTAGTCATAATTTAGCATTAATTAGTGACCAGATTGAAACATATTGATTCTTCTGATTTGACTCTTCTCTAAATCTTTATTTCTACTTAGCCTGGATAAATCATTGAATTGGAAGATTGTTTACAACCACTATTTGCCAGCGAAGAATATATTAAATTTATGGTGTCAGATGCTGTTTGCTCATGATTGCAGTTCTTTGTTGTCTTCATGAGATTGTCTGTGTGAGAAGTTGAATCATATCGATTCACCCACGTTGATGAGTTACATCATAGAGTGTCTGACCTGCTAATGATTGTGTAAGCATGAAAACAGAGACATGAGGCTTCTACCTAGTCTCCATAGTAACAGGCTGGCACAGGAGCTCCTCGTGAACTTGCACCATCGCCCAACATTTGTCAAAATATCTCCAATCAAATCCAATCATCTCAGGACTTCTAATGCAATGCTTCTAGTATAACGCCGCATTAATTCTCTGTATCAGTTTCTTCCCGACTAATAGTTGAGTTTAACAAGCAGGACCTCTAGTGGCTATGATGCGTAACTGTTGTGTACCAATGAGGCCCACATGAACACTCCTTGTGCGTGGATAGTTGTCATCTATAATAAAAATGCTTAGAATTGACATTTTCACAATTTAGTAATGAGATTCGAACCAACAAGGTGCTTAAACGTTTAATCTGTATGGTGTCGCCTCACGCTCGTTCTATATCGTCGTCTGGGATCCTTTTTCTGGTCAGAGAGTCTAACTCGGATGGAAGAAGGGAAAAAAAGAGGAAGAAAACACAAGTGCGTGGTTGTTTGATCAGCCATTGGCTGCATTCGGGCCAGGTTGCCTCAGCAACGGCCGATTCTGTTGTGGGGCTCATTTGTGGTCCTCTAAAGATACACACACACTTTCTCAGAGAGCATCCGGGTACTGAGTGTGGTTTGTCAGCTCGTTTCTGGTCAGACGTCGTGACTGGACTTGACAGAAGACAGAGGTAGGCCACAGGAAAGAAGCTGATTGTTGTTTTTAGGAGATTATAAACTGAATTCTGTGGTTTTGGAAAATTAGGTGATAGTTGTGTAGTCTCGGGAAGAGTTGTGTTTGTCGGTCTGTGGAATCAAAGTTACTTCGGACAGGCTCTTTATTTGATCAGAAAACTTGTTTTTTTATCTGTTAAGCTTTGACTCTTTCAGGTACCGATACAGAATGTGTTTTTTTCAATGGGCTTTGTAATAGAATATGAGAAAGACATGGAAGGTGAATATTAACCAAGAAGCATCGGCATTTTCATTGTAACAGTAGCAGGTGTTGTCTAATCATGTTACTCTTTACTGTTCAGTCTCGCGTTGTTCTTAAGAAGTAAATCAGATCTGCCACAATGAAACAGACTTGATATGGTTCATATGTGAAATATTCAAAGATGAATAGTCGTATTCGGTGCTGAGCAAAGTCCACATATGACATACTGAAGTTAAAGTACAGCTACGGCTTGGACTGTTGCAGTTAAAAGATTTCTTTAAATGCGTTTCCAATCGACAAAAGTCACAAAAGTTACAGGTACGTGGCAGGCATTAACCAACAGTCGCACAGCAGTTTAGACACTTTGCGCACCCGTGTGTTATTTTTAAACAATTAATATAAAAACACAGTTGGAAAAACAGTTAGTACAGTACAACACCAATTCCTATCTTTGTATCTTTCTCTAAAAGTTCAAGTCAGATCCGTTTATATAGCGCTTTTTACAATGGAGCATTGTCTCAAAGCAACTTACAAGTTTAGATTATCTCCTAATAACTACGTCCAATCCCAAAAACTGAGCAAGCCTCGGGCGGGAACAGGGCAAGGAAAAAACACTGAGTGTTATAGGAAGCAACCTTATGAGGGACCAGACTCAAAAAGGGACCCGACCTCCTTATGCGGCGTAGATGATAAATCTAAGAGCGAAACTAAGTCATGGAGTCAGGTTCGACTAAATAATTGTGAAGTATGCACATCGGCATTAAAGTGGCCTGGGTATGGGTGGGGTGGAGATGATTGACGGACGCGCTTGAGTGAGATGTTTGCAGGGATGAACATCATGTTGTGGTGCTGGAACTGGGTGCCGGAACACAGCTCGGAGAGAAAACAGAAAATGTAATTAGTTCTTGATTAAGAGCACAGTGTCTATTAACAATCACTGATGCCAAGTGTAGCATGAGACCCCGGCAGCATTAGCTATAGCAGCATAGCTAGAAAGAGGAGAACTGGTAGGAAACACAGCCAAGAGGGATCACATGAGACATTGGCAACTCCACGGGAGGCAGAAGACAGCAACCCAACGTCTCTGATCACCATAAGACTCTGACTATGAACCCCCAGCTCTGCCCTTAGTCTAAGGCAAGGATGCACGAGTCAAGATCACGAGGACCGAAGCCCAGTTCAGCCAGACCGCCCACTGAACTGGGCTTCGGTCCTCGTGATCTTGACTCGTGATCTTAAAAGTTGAAACACTTGGCGAAAGCCTAAAGTAGAGAGAACTGCTAGTAATTTTTTTCCAGACTGCTCATTATAGTTTTCGTCATTTAGTTATGAATAAAATTGATTTCTTACAGCCATTAATTGTTTGTTGAAGTTGTTTACTATGTTCTCATCCCCATGCCTTGATCTTTTTCAGATTTCTGGTGATGCCCCTGTCACCCCCAAGTTCACAAAAGAGCAAAGAGACATCTTCTTCCCTGCTTCCGTACCCATTCAGTGCCTACACACTCACACACACGCTTTACCCAGCCAGGACCATGACAGCAAGCTAAACAAATCTCGGCCGATTCACACACACGCTCACGCGCACTCTCATACACCCAGCACGCCGACGCAGCTCTACTGCCACCCTCAAGCCCAACAGGACCAATCACAGCCCAGGACACCAAGTCAGCCAATGGCAGGCATGGCCTTCCTTCCCCACACAGGTAACAGACACATCAGTTGAATTTTCTGGTTTAGATCACCTGTCATAATCTTAAATTAACGTCAGTGGTTCTACTTTTTATTGCCTTTTGAGTACTGATTTTCAGTACCCAGCTCAAACCAGGAGAGTACTATTGGACCTGTTCATCTGGTGGAATGGATGGCGTTCTTGTTCCCATTTCAATCATAGCGTCACCATAGACATGTACACCTAGACGCTTTGGCTGCTGGGTCATTCGTCAACGTCGTGACCAAATGGGTCCAGGCAACGTGTATTGGAAAACAGATGCCTGATTCTACTCTAATAAATAATAATTTAGTAAAACAATAATAGTAATAGATTAGCAAGAGTAAATAGTAGTAGTAATGTAGTACAGTGGGGCAAAAAAGTATTTAGTCAGCCACTGATTGTGCAATTTCTCCTACTCAGAAAGATGAGAGAGGTCTGTAATTTTCATCATAGGTACACTTCACCTATGAGAGACAAAATGAGAAAAAAATCCAGGAAATCACATTGTAGGATTTTTAAAGAATTCCATTGTACATCATGGTGGAAAATAAGTATTAGGTCACCCACATCAGGTTTTATCCATGCGACAAACATAATCACGTATTAATAACGTAAGTCTACACAACAAGCAATTTTCTGGTAGGAGAACATAACACGGCTACTGAAGGTAATTACTTCTAGTGGCATGAAACCATTTTTCTTGTTCTCTGCAAAAAAAATCTTCTCTGCTAATTAGATTAACTTGTAACTGATCTGCTTCATCTGGGGAAACTTGGACTGCAGTAATATCAGTAAAGCCGATGTGAGACCAGTAGGGGGCAGAGGCAGGTTACTAATATCTGATGTTTACAGCTACACCGAGGCTTGTGTAAGGGAAAACAATTACTCATTAGCATCCCTGTCACTCTTGGTGAAGTACCTCTCATCCCTCAGCCTCAAACACAGCCCTACACAAACATGCAGGGGATAGGTGTATGCGGGGCTGAGCAGAGTTTCCTATGTCATACCACTGTGCTCCATGCTCAGTTGCTAGGGAACACCGATTGAGATGGAATAGTATATTACATTAGGAGTCTCCACCATGAGACAAGGTGGTGTTGAGAGGTGTGCACAAGCCTTCTGTCAGTCAGGTTCAGGTGCTCTCTGTTGTGTGGTTTGCTTTTAATGTGAATGCAAATGTATGCTAAAATATGTATCAACTGGTTCTGGCTGTATTCGAGTGTGTATTGCGTGTATCGACTAGGGATGGGAAGGTCTAGGGTTCAAACCCAACTTCTGCCAAGTAGCCACTCTTGGGTCCTTGAGCTGTATCAGTTTTAAGTCGCTCTGGCTATGGACATCAGCTAAAAGTGTGTGTGTATATGTATATATACAGTGCATAGTTAATATAATGTCATTGGCAATGAAGACTTTTAGTATCATATCTCTGTCATGTGTCATTTCTGTGGCACCATTCCTAGACTTGATGCCAAGTTCCCCAACCAGGAGTTTGCCATCCACTTGGGGTTAATTGATTTTACATTTACAGCATTTAGCGGACGCCCTTATCCAGAGCGACTTACAATTGGTACAGTCTTACAATCCAAGCAATTGTGGGTTAAGGGTCTTCCTCAAGGACCCAACAGTGGCTGCTTGGCAGAGGTCGGATTTGAACCCTGGGCCTTCTGGTCCAGAGTTAGCAAGGCTACCACAGTCCCATTACCCAGTATCCGTTTCCTAAAAGGACAATGGAGGAATGTTTACTGACAACAGTTGTATTGTTTGTGTAGAGGACAGAGAAGCTCCAGCTCCAGAGGGTCTGGTGTATCGGCAGCAGGAGTCTCACCTGTGTCAGCAGATGAAGATGGCCACAGTTTCCCAGAGTCTCGACAACCCAGAGTGGATGGGCCACGAGCCTGCTCACCTGCTCGACGCATACAGACACGGGTAAACTACTCAATACTTGGTCTCTTGCATATGTATGTGCCAGTAGCTACACGTGGCCAAACGTTTGTGGACACCCTCATGTCTTGGGACTGTGGTGCTGCAGCTATTAAGATGCTGGGCTGTTGAGGATTCAAGTCCCAGCACTGCCTAGCTTTTTAAATTGTACCTTTTGTAAGTTGGAAGTCCCTCTGGATAAGGGACTGTCCATCCTGATAAGTGCCGTAAATGTTTATTTTATTGCTGTGTGCATTTTGAACATTCCATTAGCCTTTCTGTCAGGTAACTTTCATCTGGTATCTGCCAAACCCGAGGTCATCCGTCATTGTGTACGTTTGCATGCACTTAATAATCCAATCATAGTCAGATTTCTGCAGGTGGTCAAGTATACAGCATACTCCGATCTAGAAATCAGATTAAACTGGATTTTACCCCAGTCATCGGAGTACTCATTGCATGTATAACAGTTACACGATTAAAATTGGAGTATTCAGTCTGTATTCATTCAGTTTTTGTTTGTTTTCTCGGGATCTGGCAACCCCTGGAATTGAAGGCAGCAAAATGGCTAACGAACACTTGAAAAGACTCGAAAATGAATCATTTGATTATTTAATGTTAAAGTTTAAGTCGCATACACAGTGGGGCAAAAAAGTGCAAGTTCTCCTACTTAGAAAGTTCTCCTGCAAGTTCTCCTACTTAGAAAGATGAGAGAGGTCTGTAATTTTCATCATAGGTACACTTCAACTATGAGAGACAAAATGAGAAAAAACAATTCAGGAAATCACACTGTAGGATTTTTAAATAATTTAATTGTAAAGCATGGTGGAAAATAAGTATTTGGTCACCCACAAACAAGCAAGATTTTTGGCTTTCACAGACCAGTAGCTTCTTCTTTAGGATGCTCAAGTGCAGGTATACTCATTGATCCTCCGTGGTGATTTTAAACCACTGTGTTGCTGTTTGGCCATGGAAACCCAACCCATCATGATCAGCTATTTTGCTGTTTGTAATTCTGTCGAGTCAGAGCTGGCAAATATCTGCGAGCTCTCACTTCAGCAGTCATTTGTTTGCCTGGGAAGCTGTTGTTACTCCTCGACCTTTCCACTTCACAATATCAGCACTTGACCCTGATCAGCTCTAGCAGGGCAGAAACATAATTAATTTGTTCAAGTGGTGTGCTATGATGCCACATTGAGTTAATTTCAGTACATCCAATTATGCTGCAAGTGTTTGTCTGTAAAAAATGAGCAGCTGTTTATTTGATGTTATGGGATGCAACTGACTAAAACAGTCCACTAATCATGGGACTGTGGTAATCCATGGTACTGGACCAGGGTTCAAATCCCACCTCTACCAATCCACCACTGTTGGGTACTTGAGCAAGACCCTTAACCCATAATTGCTTGGATTCTAACTGTATCAACTGTAAGTTGCTCTGGACAAGGGCGTCTGCTAAATGCCATAAATTTAGTCTAAAGAGGTGTCTGCATACTTTCAGATCTGCAATCTGTCTAATTGAGGGTTAAGAGTCTTGCCAGTAGGCCCAAAAGTGCCAGCTTGACAATGTTTGGGCTTGAAACTTGGACCTTCTGCTCCTTAGGTCAGTACTATAACCATTGAGATGCTGCATTGCCTATATACTCAACTATCTGTGTCTCATTTTTTCGTCCTGTGCAGAGGGTACGGATCAGCCGAAGCCGGGTGACGCGAGTCGGATCCGCGCCAAAATCCCGCCCAACATGCCCAAGCTGCTCATCCCCTCCACAGCTGGCAAATTCCCCCCAGAGATCACAGTAACACCTCCGACGCCCACGCTGCTCTCACCCAAAGGCAGCATTTCAGAGGAGACCAAACAGAGGCTCAAAGTAAGCTTTATACCTTAATGCTGCATCATACAAAGGCTTCTGGCTGAAAAGAAAAGAAAGTGAGCCACTCCACGAGTGCTCCCTCTTCATGACAGCTATGAGACAACACATTTTAGCTTAAATCTAGTGTTTAGTCCACAGAATATTACTCGTGTTCCATTCCAAAAGATGCCGTCACAAACAGACCACGTGACAGACATTGTGTTTCCACTGCATCGCAAAATGAGCTTTGATCCACATCTAAGTCTCTCTCATTTCCAGAACGCGATTTTGGCGTCCCAGTCGGCAGCTAACGTGAAGAAGGACACGCTGACTCAGCCGGCGCTGGAGGTTCAGGAGACGTCCAGCCAGGAGTCGTCGCTCGACAGCGAGTCCGATGAGGAGGACGACTACATGGACATTTGAACTGAACTTTGAATTCTCGCCTCTGGGGGGCGACCCGGAGCCTGAACGGTCCTTCTCCGAAGCCAAACTTTCTCTCTTTAATCTTCCTCTGGTCGATTTGCTCGCCGTTCGTCTCGAGGCAGTGGAATGTTCCTGCGCCGCAGCGCCTGTGCGCTTGGTCTCCCTCTCGTCCCTGCACGTGCATAGTCTAAAGGGCTTTCTTCTCCATGTCACCGATGCTGATGATGTCCTCCTCTCGCCGTGCACTGTGTTCTTCGTGTTTCGTCGTGGTGTGCAACAAAACGCCGCTTCACTCTCAGAGGGTGGCCAGTCCAGCAGCTTCTAAACGCCAGAGCACGATGGCGTCCTTATATGAGCCTACACTTTCAAACCAGTCCTATGCACACAGTTCAATCCAAAACGTTCCTAATTACAGCCGCTGGGGTATTAGATCAAAAGCCTATTTTATTTTTCCCCCCGAGCCTGCTTTTGACTCAATTTGAATGCTAAATCGAATGAGTTTACATCTCCACTAAGGTGCTTAAACTCTCACTCCTGGGTACATATTACACCAGGATTTTCTGCTCTGATGCTCTCGGCATGTAAGCACATTTTTCAAGAGTAGTGTAGGAGTGTGTGTGTGTGGGTGTGTGTTCAGGGTGGATGTTTTGCTGCCCATGTTCTGTGAAGCTTTGAGCATGGCCGCCTAGCTTGTGTGCTTCGTTTCTAAGCCTTTTTGAAAAGCAGTCCGGCATGAGTTTACGGATTTCTGTAGCAGTGACCATTTCTAATGGATTTCTAAATTGTTTTCCACTAAAGCACAGAGTGATGAAGCTCAGTGGATGATCTAGGATGGAACGAGTGGTGGTGGAAGCCTGGTTTATACTTCATCAGAAGTGCTTCTCCGGGGGAAGCCATTCATGCTTCATCAGAACAAGGAAAAACATGTGTGTGCAAAAGTCTTAGGCCATCATGAGATTGGATATACCAGATTTAATGTTTTCAATGGTACAATGACCATTTATAATTATTTCTCAGCCAGAGAAATAATCAGAGAAAAACAACTTCTATAGGCTACAGTGGCACTTGAGCAATAGCACTATACTGCAGCTTTGTCTGGTTATACAGGCCCAATGGTTTTTTGGACGGGTAGCACCGGAGAAATCTCTTTTTCAGTAGGGGAACAGATATCCTAAAGCTTTGCTATGCTATGCTAAAGACTGGAATGAAGATCAGCGGAAAAAGTTTTATGCAGCGACAATTTGAAGTTTGAAATGTTTGGGTCCAGTCATTGACATATATGGTCATTATATCATTGCTAAAACAACAAATCTAATGGTGTCCTAATACTTTTGCACATTACGGTATATAACTCTGTGGAGGTTTTATCCATAGAGAACACAGGCCATTACTGCACTAGGTAAAGGTTGCTAATCCCCGGCTTCCCCTCCCTCAGATACAGCAAATCATGTCTGCGTGTGATGTTCAGCACAGATGGAAAGCACTGGCAAGAGCTGAATTTCGAACCCAGGTCCGTGTGGTGGTGGCGTATTAAGACAGCAGCACCACCTAGGTAGGCACTATAATGTCAGTTTGGGTGACCTCCAGTTCATATATGTCCGTGGTCCTGATAGTCTTAATCACTGGCCGTGTAACTCCATGGCATCCACACCTATTGATTATCTATTTTCTTACTATTTAATATGGGTGGAGTCATTTCACTGTAAAGCTGCGTGCAGTGCATTGATTGACTCCGCCCCTCCTTCAGGCCTTTTCACAGAGAGTCCGATTTTACGGAAGAAAAAAATGCACGTCAAGTTTTGAAAAAGGACACGTATGTTAATGCCGTCCTTCACACTGACAGTTTCTAATCGGAGCCTGTTCTAATTTCTGCGTCGTTCGGAGGGCTCCGTTGTCAAGAGCTTTGTTGTCAAGAACAGCTCATCCTGCTAGTAGCAGAGCACAAGAGCTTACAGGACAAGCAGCACGCTGACTATAAAACCATGGATATTAAAGAAAAGATCTGGCGTGATATAGCTGAAAGGCTTCAGAATGATGCTGATGAACCTCACAGTGACTGGATGGAACCATCTTGTTTATCTAAGTGCACTCCAGTCTTCATGCCCTCCAAAAACACTATATGCGAAAATATCATACTGTGTGAATAGGCCTTTATCTTGCAAGCTTGCTGTTTCACTCAAAAACACATTTATGGAATGAGAAACTGTTTTTAAAGTGACAGCGCGTCATATTTCCCATTCATGCATGACCCTGTGAGAAGCAGATCTTGTCACTACCTCGAACAGCCACAGATAGAAACTAAATATATTTGTTCAAATCTATTTGTTACATGTTTAAGAACCCTTTGTGTTTAATAAAACTTTCTGTACCAGAGGCTGCGCTCTTACAGCAGGTAATGTATCTGACGAGGTAATATACGCGCTGTTAGGCACCAGCAGGACTCGAGCCACCTCAGAGTCTCTAATAAATAAAATACAAGCAAAACTCCACCTGAGACAACCTTCTCATTGGATGTTCAGACCCTTACCTACTGGGATTAGACACCTTTGCTTTGGAGGTTCACTCCCTTTTACATGGTCCCATCTCTTGGAAGCACTTTTCTGAAGCTTGTTCAAGTGAAGCATAAACCAGACTGAAGCTACTATCTGTGACTTTTGAGTTATGATCAGAAGTTCACAGGTCTACAACTTGGATTCATGTACTTATCGTCGTTCATGTCCTTACAAAGTTTTTTGTACCTATTTTATTATGTATTACCTTTTGCAGGTAGCTAGGAATCGTAGCTGAGCATGACGGTTTGACGTACGCAGGCTGTAGTCCTGCCACCAGCATCGTGAAGCAGATATTTGTACTTGGAGCAC